>WHPZ01589182.1:0-61212 GCA_016617965.1 Macrosiphum rosae | reverse complement strand
TTTTGATATAGAAAAACAAATTTAAAAAATAGAACGGAAAATGACAGAACACTCAACGACTCAACACTCAAAACTTCATATTGAATTATCATTTATGAAAAAAAAATATTTATACTGATAACTGAGCAAGTGGTTGTAACCATATATAATAAATACAAATAATAACACAATTTTATGCAACGCAAACTGTTCAGTAAACATGATTTTACAGAACAGATTTTATGCAACCCGGCACTAGTATCATAAATTTATATGACTAAAAAACCATTCAATTTCAAATTGCTTACATCAATGACATTTTGACGAAAAAAACTTAACAATTTACAGGAAAAAAAGTGATTCTCTTAAAAAATGTAATTAAAAGAATCACATAATTGAAGAAAATAATTCAAAATATGGTTCTTAGGTATACTCAAGAACTTCAACAATAAGAATTTGAACTAATTAATTATTAAAAGAAAAAACGGGGGTGAGGATATGCTTGCGGGCGAATACGACATTTAGTGAACGTTGTCCACGCAAAAATGTTATTTCGTCATTAAACGAATTCGATTAAAAATGTTTAAACGTTTTATTGGAAATTTGTTTGTCATCTCCGATTTCAGCTATACCGTGAAAATATTATTGGCAGGTGAGCTCTCGGGATGGTTGTCACTGTCAGTGAACTCGCTCTAAATCTGTCGCGGTTCACAAAATTGGCTTACACTATGTGTTTACGTAGATAAGACGTCTCGCGATCACACGCGTAGGTAGGTAGGTGTCCATTGCACAGGTTTCCGGTCCGATCGTCGCGTCGAGTAAGATTAATGTAGCTACGAGAGATCGGAAAAGGAGATGAAAAAACAAAAAAAATTCATACCTAATAATATAAACTGGCAACGGACGACAAGACGGATCTATACGACGATGACACTATAATAGACGGATTTTTTTTTTTTTTAATTAGAGTCGTAAATGCGCGGCGGAAGAAGGCGACTAAAAATAACAATACGTCGCACGAGTGTATAGTGTACATGCCATTTAGCTCGTGAAGAAGTCGCCAGACACGTATATAAAAAACAATATTTATTATGTATAAGGCTAGGACGACATTTAGGAGTTTAAGTGATATTATACAAATGTGTTTCATTACGAAAAAAAAGATCTTACGTCGAAAAACATATTATATTGTATGTTATAATGTATTGTGCATAATATTTGACCTATTTTTTTTTCTCGTAACCTCGTTTTTGGCTACTGTTTCGGATTCAAGAAATTAATAAACATATTTTACAAATATTTTGCTCTTATATATTTTCTTTACAATGGTTTGAATTCATAATATACAATAATAACTCAATCTTCGTCCGACTTTATATTTTCAGCTTTTACTATTTTTCTAATAGTTTAATCAGTCAAAGACGTGTGTTCGGTCGAGTTTGTAGAATAATCAATAGTATAATCTGAACGCATAAGAAAAATACTGAAAATAGTGCTCGGGACCAATAGTGTACGATAGGTACTAAGAACTATTACGATTGCTACAAGTTACAACAAACGGTTTTGTTTGATTTAATTTATTTATATGACACAACTTTGTTGCTTGATATTTTATGTAATTTAAACAGTATTTTTAAATGCATATTATATTTCAGTGATATTTTGTGGATTTAAGATAATTTATTACGGGGCGTGAAGTCCCTCTGACCCTAATTAAGTATTCATGTGTAATTCACGTAGGTAGTGTGTGACTTGTACGATTTGCACTGATGGTAATCGTCGGAGGCTACTTGTAGGAACCATTTGTCCAAAACAAAACAATGCGAAAAGCAAATTCTACAGAAACGTCTGGTTATGTACATAAATAACCAATTTAGTGGAATTATTTTTCTCTATTCCCCTCTCGCTCTCGAATATTCAATTTCTACAATTTTATTTTCGGTCTTGTAACAACAATGTCGTACGGGGTATCGTGTTTTGTCTATAATTTTGAATCATACTAGTATTTTAGTCTGTTGAAAACTCTTCTCGGTAGCGGATATAGCATTTTTGGTTAGTTTAGTTCAGAAGAATTCAGAAGTCGGACAAAATAAATTTCACTCACCAGAAATCCGTTTTAATTATACGGAATAACAAAAATACAATCTATGTACCTAGGAACATTGATGATGTACAAAAGGCACGTCTTGAATTAAGCTTATAATATATACCCAATAATCGAATACGAGTTAAAACAATAATACTGGGAAATTTAAATCAGTTTTTTCGTGTATGACGCATAACTTTTGACGTCAGTCAGCAATCGGCCATCCATATATTATATTTTATGAACCGAGCCACCGATTTTGACCCTCGCTACAGGATGCCCAGAGATGCATAATAATAATATGTCATTGAAGTTTGACACAGACTCCTTTGGACGGGTTGACGTCCTATACGTCTGGAACAATATGACATGTATATATATGTTTGTTATATATTGTTATATGTATATATATGTTTGTTATATACAAATATTTATCGTGGATGTTTATGCTGCAGACGTCCAATCACAGGTATTTTGAGTGATATGTACGGACGTTGACGTATTAAATTAACGAGAGATGGTGTTTTTAAAAATGTTGCATTATTCGGACAGACGATAATAATTATTGTGACAAAATATTGGGAAATCGTATTTTATCGTTTTTAACGAGTTTATCGCAAACAATAAAATCGGGGAACAATTTTATTCCTTGCTGTATAGTAGTAAGTAGGTTTCGAGTATATTTCCGACTTCGTCAATGAGTACTGGGTCACTATAATTACAGTGACTATCCATTACGGATGTGTTAAATTTGAATTCAACGGTACGTAACATTGTATACGAAAAACAATATTTCGAGTGGAAACGGTTTATTGTCGGTTTCTATATTTTCTAAAGATAATTTATAATTAATTTTTGACTATTCGTGTTGTGCCATAGATTGAAATAATATTTTCCCAATACACCTCGCATATAAAATTGTATACTGTTAATTAAAATAAAATACATTTTAGTTAAAATCAATTTTAAAATACCACCGACGTGGGGACCATACAATGGTGTGATTATAATATATAGGTTCGTGTTATAAATTGCATAATATTAATTTTAATAAATTTAAAATTTCATTGTGTATTCAAAATAATAATTTATACGTAGGTACTTATAATGGATAATATTTTTGAATTCCTCTTTATAGTATATTATATTATTATATTATAATGTTTTGAATTACCTACACCTACGGCAAAATTACTAAAAATCGATATTTTACGTTTGAATACGCAATTTAATCAACATTTTAACTTCAAGCTTGTATGCAAAAAAAATTGTGACAATGTATGATCAATAATAATATTGTGTATAATATAAAAAATATGTACAACAAACAACGGCCGGTCGACCGCCATTGCCGCCTCCGCCGCCGCCGCCGCCGACTAGACGCCTTTCGTGGCGGAGATAAACGACCCCCGTAAGCATTAATCTGCAGCGAGCACACAAATTAATAAACATATTATTTTTTATATAATATATGGGTTGTATTACGCGAGTGGAATTTTTTGGGTGAGAGGCTTAGGACGGATTTTCGTAAAAATAAAAGAAAACACTATGAAATTCGTCCGGCGCCGTCGCGGCTCGTATACAGTGTTGCAGCGTGTAAACATATTATTTTAATAATATGAAAAACGTACTGCCGTTAGCGCCGTGGATTATAGTTTGAAAAATATTGTTTGTGTGGTTTTTTTTTTACCACTGTATATTATAATACATTTTAATGTTACGAAATCGAAAAAAAATGGAATATAGAAAATATATATTTAAACGTTTTGTATAATAATAATAATGTTCGTACACTTTATAACAATAATGTCCATTACTGTTCCGGAATCGGTTTACGCAATTTTTATTTATATAATCACTTAAGTGTTGTTGGTGGAATACATGGGTCGTTGGAATGAGCTCGGCTATGGGGGNGGGAAATTGGGATATCCAGAGCCGAATATCATCCAGTCAAAAGTCTAAAACCACAAATTATGTTTTCTACTTTTACGTCGAATTGAATTCTCGTCTACTAGGTTTTTGATTCTCGACACGTATGTCCTAAAAAAATTGGACAGTGTACATTTTTATACGTATCACCTCCACGCAAACATAAAACGCACAGATTTTACATGCCTGGACTTGTAATTTTTGACAAATATGAAGATGTTCGCTTTTGGCTTATTATTTTTGACTGCGGGAGAAAAAATAGTAAACATATTTCAAATACATTAATCTTCACGTATTAGTGTGTTACCTATATTGTAGGCATTAATGATATTCAATTAATTTATTGATCTGTGATTTTGTCGAATTGTCAAGCACTTTTCAAGCGTTTTTTTTAAGTCACAAACAACATTTCTGGAAAAAAAGTTATGATTTTTACAACTTTTACAGTAAATTTATAATTTTTTCAAAGTTATAATTTTTAGTTTTATATTTTTAAATTCACATTCTGAAGCAAAATTATTATTTTCTGTTAAAATTGATACATAAAAATCTAATTTCGTACTTGTTACAGGTACCTGTTTCATTAGGTATAGTTGTGTGTATTCATCTTAGGAGAGAGGAGTGTTGGTTCATTACTCTGTTCATATACGACTCGTTCAAAATTGTATTTTTATGTACAAAAATATCAAAAAATAAAATGAGTTACGAAATTAAACATATAAGCTATCATTCAAAAACGTGAAACGTAAAGAATGACAACGATAACGGTACAGTTTATATTATATTTTACAGTTCAATAAAACGAGCGTTTATCTTTAAAAAAATCACCTCGTTGTTACTAAGTGATAAAGTAATAATAATAATAATAATATTATTGTTGTCGCAGAATATTTGAATATTAGTGTTATTATTATTTATATGATAATAATGGGGTATAATCCTATTTATTTGACGGTGGCATCGTCAATTTTCAATCGCGACTTCTGATATATTATTATAAAATGTTTAAACTATGCCACCACGGAAGTATAATAACATTCGTTATATTATACGCATTTAGGTGGAGTGTGTGTGCATTGGTATAAAATAAGTGTGCACCAAACAACATTATGCGCTTCTCTAGTCCTCTCTAAATAATGCGTGACTTTACCTGCCGCAACGTATTGAGTTCTAATGAAGAGACGTGTGTGGGATAATATTAAAACAATTTTAGTTTTATGTCGTTTTAGGCATTCCATGATTTTTCCATTGGTCCAATATGAAGACAGCTCAGCTACCTATATATTTGTTTTATTACATGCAAAATTAATAATACACAACATATTATTTTGGGTTTTTTTTTCTATTTTATTTGTAGCATTAACTTTTTTGATATGGTTTTTACTCTTAAATCCCTTTTTCTTTTTGGAACTACGGAGCATTTTCATACCATATGTTGTCCACCATAAGAATAGATCAAATTAATATTGTGTATTGTAATTTTTGTTTAATTTATCAATACGATACGGATAAGAAATGTATTTAAATGCATTTAGTCGATTTATATTTTATACCATTTGCGATTATCGTTTATTTTATTTATTAGAAAATGCCCAAGTTTAAATTTATCATTGCATACTGTTACGTGGAATTTGAGTTACATTATATTGTTTTGACTCCCGATATTTTAATAATTAATTATACATTATAAACATTTTTTTTTCATTTTATTTAGTGTTTTTATGATTTTTTAAATGTTAAAATGTTTTATAGAGACCCTACAATATTAGCTGATCTTTAACAACAATTACTGAAATAATTGTGATAATAATAATGGTAATATTATTACTCGTTAGATTCATAATAGGTACAGAATATTATTCATGTCAGGATTACACTACTCTTTTCTTCATCAATTTTTGTTAATATTGATTGGAGATGTAAAATTGTTGAAAATTTACAAGAGGACTGATGTGGAATAAAAAGTTTGGGAAACTCTGATCTGGTCCGATGAGTTTCTTTGCAGTGCTTTTGCAGGATGGTGGCGACGAAAATTGCATTTGATGAGAGCGTGTCTACAGGTTTTTAAACTTCTTTTAAATTTCACCCTCGAACTGCAGGAGATTTAGTACCTACCTATACAGCAGGAGTAACAACCTTTTCTGGATCACGTGCCAAAATGATGTAATCAGTTTTAAAAAAAATTCAAGTGCCAATAAAATGATCAATGTTCATAGTACAAAATACAGTTGGTATACAATTTCTTCTCAAAGTCATAGGGATTTAAAAAAAACCCACTGTATTTTTTAATATCAGCTGTGCATTTTTTTAGTCTTAATAAATTGTAGTAATGAAACAAAATCAGAATTAGCCTCACCCTGCAATGTATTATTTCTTCTTTTGATTTGAAATATTTCATTGTGAAAAATAAACTTTCACGGATATTTATATGTTAACTCAAATACTGAGTTATTTGGAATGAGCCACATTCTTTCAAAATACAAAACAATAAGGCTGGAACTTGAAAGTCGTGAGTTCCAAACTTTTACGTACGTCAAACTTTTGTAATTTATTGGTAACTTTCTTCTTTAGAAATAATGAAGATTTTTTTTATTTTCATTAAATGCAAGATCAAACAATTGATATAAAAAATTTAGTCAACGTACCATAGGTTTACCATCTATGCTATCCCAGACTATCCGCGGTCTTCACCGGAAACCGTGTATAATGCATGGTGGGGAGACTCGTTTCTCCGACGTTACTCTGAGCTCTGTGAGCACTTTATATTTAATTTTTTATTAGGATAAGCCTCGGCTGATAATTTTTACCTTTATATATATATTTTTCATTGCAGGTCTTAAGTCTGGAAACTGAGGCTATTAGCTGTAGGATGGTACTGAAGGGTTTTTGGTACGGTGGGAAACGGTTGGAGGAATACGTTTTTGTGTTCGGCAGAATTTTCTATCGGCCACCCGTAGATATCTGCCATGCCCGGGTGGAGGATCGCGGTCACCCTCCCCGGACACCGTGACTGGAAATGCCGCCAGTGGCCGTGATCGAACCCGAGTAATACAATAATATTATGATATACACACGTTTGATGTTATTATTACAACAAATATTATCTGTACCTACTCATTTTTTAGAAGAGTTTTTGTACATTTTGCTTGTTGCTCTCGTTCGTCTCGTCTTGGTCGTTATATTGACGGGAGAATTTCGGAATGTTGTTTTGATTTCTGGCATTTAATGTATTATTTGTCGACATTCGACTAGGAGGTGCTTGGGACGGTTAATTGCACTCAACTGGCTGCACATTGGGTTGAGTCTTCTTTGCACCCAGGTAGACTTGTGGGTGTGCCCTATCCTTGGGCTCTTTAGGATGACAATGACATGTTCCTTTCTATTAAATTTGGTTATCTTTCCAACTTTCGGTTGTCCATTTTACGTCGTTGAGTTATTGCAGGTTTTTCTCCACTATATAACCTTTTGGTACCAAGTTTTTTTTACTGATGGAGTCTTTACGACGTCTTCGTAGGCACAAAGTTTATAGTTAATCTTCCTCTTTATCGTTTATCTGCTTTTTCATTTCACTCTGTTGACACCATGTATTATACACTATTTGTATATCGCTAATATTTATCCAAAAATTCTGTATCTCGTCCCCACCACTGCTGCGACGCTGCAGGTATATATATATATGTATACATGTATATATAATAGGTACATGGTATAAACATAATAATATATTTTCTTATGTATATAATGCGAGGCGTAGAACAGCTTTATATGCAAATCGCTGCGGGAAACAACATCGGCGGGATATTATATTAGCCATGTACACTTTTATAATGTCTCGCGTTTCGGAGATTTTGTAAAGAAAAATATTGGCTTAACAAACTGTACACGAATAACGAAACGAAAGTTAAATAATATTATGTAAGCAAAAGTTTGTTCATATTATATTAATTAGTATGGCGTTTGTGGTCCGTTTAATATTATACTACCTAATTATTATTATTCATTATCTTTATTCGTATTATAATATCATACTGTATAAATATGCATTTTTATTATATAATTATTGGCGGACGTCCTTGTTTTTGCTCAAAAATTACTGTTTGGTTTTCGCCCAATGAAATATTATAATTAATTTTAAACGATAAAAACAATTTGGTAAAGTCCTAGGACTTTTGCATTTAACATAAGTTATAAACAATATAAGTACAGTTATATAATTTTTCTAAATCGTGTCGTTGTGTAAGTGTTTAACACATAAAACCATAAAAAAAAAATATTACTATTAGCACATTTATTATTAATTATTGTCAACCTTATAATAGTCCTTTCTATTAAAAACAATATACTAAATATAATTAAGTAATAGGTAGATGCAATATTATTCTCTGGACTAAAATGTTTTTATCGTGTATTATGAATAATATTTATACAGCCAAAAATACTTTTCTCATTTTTTTGGGTAAAAGCAAAATCTAGTTGAAAACCAAAAGGTAAGTTTTGGCGGAAATCAAGTTCACCTCGACCGGTATAGAAATAATTAATTGTATTCATAAATAAAAATAATAATAATCGTTTTCAGTTGGTATATAACAAATGTTTTTTGATTAATATTAACAAATTTATTTCAATGTCATATTTTATAAACTAAATATTTATTATTAATTTTCACAGATGTTTGTAACGCCTTTTATTATTGGTTATATTATAAAGTTGTAGTTTTTATACCCTGCAAGAGTTAATTACATTTTCAAAAGTTTCTGTTTCAATTTTTTAAATTTTTTATTATTTAGTATAATAATATATATAACCGAGAAGTAGATGATTTAATTATAGCGATGAAAAATGTCTCATTACAATTTAATTTGATTAAACGAATGTGATCTGTATTTAATTTATGTCAATTTTATCTTCAACTAAAAATGTTAATTTTTTTAATCAAATATTAACAAGCTGTGTAATAGCTAATTATATGTCTTTAAATAAGAACTTTTCTATAGATTATGTCTCTCAAAAAGGCCATATTCTAAAGAGCTGATTTAAAAAAAAATATGCATGCCTTATTATCCTCCGGAGTTAAAGAACGATGTTGTAAAAACAAATAAAAATCATTAGATTTTATGTTATAGCCTTACAAAGTTCCCGATTTTCTCTGTTTTACGCATTCGTACAACGCAATATTTTACCACACCTTTGGAGCTTTTCTGTTTTACTGAAAACCCTTTTTTTTGTGACGTATCTATGTAGTTAAGTATGCTAAAAACGATGAGGAAGTCTGAATTTGGCCAGTCTAGATTCGGTCAGACTTGGTTTAAAGTTATAACTAATTTACATGTATGATATTTTCATATACACCTGGCGTAAAATCAAAAACATCCTTCAACTTGTTATGTAAAACCACCTTGGTAGGTGGCAGAATTATTTTTGCACCATATTTTTTTATCGTTGATTTATCTAGGTTTAAAAAAAAATTGAAAATTTTTTATAATTAGCGTTGTGTAGAAAACACCGTAAATCGTGAACTTTGTAAGGCTATACCATAACAACCAATGATTTCCGGCAACTAATGTTTACACCATCGTTCTTAACTGATTGTAAATTGTAATACATAGGTTTCGGAAAAAAAAATTAAAAAAATTCGCTTGGGCGTCAAAATAAATTTATACCACTACTTCAACAAATATTTTGTTTCAATTATAAGTAGGTGCTTAAGGAGCATTATTATAAAAATAACACCTACCACAACAAACCCTAGATCCACCATTGATAATATAATGTAATTATAATGAATAATTATTAATTAATCGTAGTTATAATTTACCTACTACGTTTATGTAATCAAATAATAATCATATCAAATACGGTTCATTTTCAAGATTTATAAAATATCGATTAGCTAAATAATTTAGCTGATGTTTCTTGGGGTCTCGGTCGACAGTTGGGCTAAAGTGGTTCGAAAAGTACGAACAATGAATCTGCAATCATTACAGTTGAGTTTTAACCCGAAATTGACTAGGGTTTTTTTACGAAAATGAGATTATGTATCTGATGTTAATGGTTACACTTATAGAAATAATAAAATATTACACGTATTTTGTAACCACTCGTATGTATTCTAATTTATTTAGTGTGTATATAATACTCATATTATAATATGGACATCGTTTTAACAAACTATCCAAACATTAATGCTTGCTTGCAAAACAAATTAAATTACGAGCATATATTTAATAGACCTAATAGCTTAGTAAATGTTATTGGAATTATATTTGCATAAAAACATTAAAAATAAAAAACTTCCAATGTCGAATTTTGTAGTTTTTAATTAATACTTTAGTTGGGAATTAGAATAGGTAAACTGCATGTATTGAGTATCGGGTTTTAGTAATCATGCCAATTAAATATTTTTTTAACATCATAATATGACGTATTTAAACAATGTTATATAAATACAATCTAAAATTGAAATAAAATATACATAACATTTTAAGTAAAATCAAAATAATTATTGATTGAACGAATATAAGTACTCAACTCCAAAGTAAGAGCCATAATAATGGCTACCAAAATTTACGAGTCCTATGCCTATGAGTCGTAATTCCGAAAAAAAAATTTCGCAGTGTACCTCGTTCGGATAAGATACTCTTCGGCTCGAAAAACTTTTCTATTTCACAGTTTTTTTTTTTTTTTTTAATATAGCTGTGATTCCGGTTATCTATATATCTATTGTAACCGCGGACATAATTGGAATAGTAGGTGTTTCATCTTTAAACTGATTTTTAATTTTGACGACTCTCCATTTACTGGGGGGAGGGGGGGAAACCATGAGGAAATTATTGTTAATGGTTTGGTCGAAGAGGGAACGCGGGAAAAAAAGGGAAAGGTCGTTGATGCGGCGATAAAGTGTTACGGCGGTCAACCGTTCATCGGCGGCGGCGGCGGCGGTGGCCGTGACCTCTGCCCGCGAAATCTCGCATTATTATACAATAAGAGAAATTTTTCACGGTCCGTTGTTTTTGTCCCGTTTCCTTTTCACGAGTGGTGTCGTGAATGGCATACCATAATAATACGACGACGTTCGGCAGCCGTCGTGTCGGCATCATAGAGTGCCAACAAAAGTCCCGGAAAACGCGGGTTGTCTTTTCGCCCTAAGCGAAGTCAACTTTCCTGTGGTGTATTGGTATATTATTGGTATATATTGGTACCAATATAATATTTCGTGATAAAATATAATATCCGGAAAACTGTTTGTACGACGGCGGTGGGTGTATTTCTAAGTAATCTATAATATACACTTTTCACGGTACACAAGCTGGCGTTTTAAAAGTTTAAAGTTTTGAGAAAAAATACAGTCTCGTGTAAACGTTATTAGTATCTCCGATTACACATCATATAGATTATATTCTGATGTAGGCACAACATAATATTATTTTATGCAAACTTTGGTTTTTATTCATAATATATTCCACACCTAAATCGTATTACGTGTATTATCTACAACTGCAAAAACATGTTTTTTTTTCGGATAAATAGTTCGCTTTTAGTGTTAGGAACCACTAAATATCACAACGGCCTTGTGGCACGTTCTGCAAACTAATGTAATTGATGTTAATCGGTTCTTATGTAGTCACACAAATGAGATCGCCCAATGATAAATTATAATATTATATGCAATGGTAGCTAGTTAACGTCATATTTAAAATGAAAATAATATTATACTACCTAGGTAATGAGTTTTTAAATAACAAAAATTAATAAAGCTGCATTAATAATAAAAAAAAAAAAACACAGACACTATTATTATTATTAAACGATAAATACATACCAAATATATAGCTAGTATCTAATCTTTTCTATTAATAATAACTGCTGAATTAAAAGATATACCCATTATTATATATTTATTTATAAAAGATAATAGATCTCGAATATAACTAAACATATTTTTTTAATTTTTATAATAGGTAAGTAACCAGTGTACCAATAATAAATAATTCGACAAAGTAAGAAATGGTGAACGACTTATTTAATATAATTAATACTTTATTGATAGATAATTTTACTATGAATAACATAAAATATTCTGTTGTATTTATGATATTTGACATGTCGGTTTAGCTTAAACAAATAGGTAAGCGTCATAGAGATGTGCTTTTATGCGTTTACTGCGCTATATATCGTTAATAATAATAATATTATGTATATTCTTATGCACTCATAACACCAGTAAACAAATAATTAATTTGTATAGCCTGTATAATATGGTGGCAGACAATTGCAATAGTAAATACATAAAATAGTAATATAACTTACCTTCTAAAACAACGAAATCTGGATTTTAGGTCAAACCGAGCTTGAACCTATATTCAACTAATTTCATATCGAACCGAAAACTGAAAGGAAGAAGAATAGTTCAAAAGATTCAATATTTCATATTAAACTTTACACCCTAGTTCCAAAAGCTATTCAAAAAGCTAATAATATATTTATAATAATATATTTATTTGTTAATGTTTATTATATTATGTTGGTATTCAAAATAATAATAAAAAAAAGTGTATTTCGCATCACTATTGTAAACATAATATTAGGTATAGGTATTGGAGTATTTTCAAAGCTGGTTAAGTCAATGATTTTTTTAAACTCAGTATTAAGTTAGAAAATGTATATTTGGTTTGCTTATAACATTAGCCTTCGATAATTTTATAACTTAAAACTATTTAGTGATTACTGATTATATATTATTTTTAGATAGTAGTTACCTCATTGAAGTTTTCGTCATTAATAAAAACACTACACACGAATCAAAACACAAAATATTTTTGAAGTGAAAACAAAATCGATTGAAATGTACTTAAAATAATGAAATAAAATTAATTAATTTAACTTTACCTAATTACAATTTAATTAGGATATCTCACGTAAGTTAAAAAACAATTAAGTCAAATTAATAGTTAAAAGTAAATTCACTTTTCAACTTAACTTTAACTTTTTAACTCGTTTATCTCCTAGGGTTTTATTTCATCCTTCTGGACGGCTTGCATTTCATATGTAACGTAACACGAACCACGGACTTTAGATCAAAACAAACGGTGAGAAATCGTCGTATATTGTATTAATTATATATATTATCCATCGTCATCTATAGATATAAAATATAATTATGGCGATTTGACACTTGTAAGCATGTAACAGTCTACATACAATTATATTATTATATACCCGAAGTAGGTATACGTGTTTCGTGTACTGTGACGAAAATTGTCCACTTAATAATTTACCGATTACGCGAAAACGGACGGTCTCCAAGCGCAGCGCATAGGTATACTATAATAACATAACCACTATGACCACTATTGTACATAATAATATACATGCACAATGCACATGCACATGCAGTGTCGTTGCAGCGTGGCGGCGACCTTGCCCCCGGCACAATGCAACCGGTCGCCGCCGGCAGCATTACACTCGGTGCATTCGAAATAATAATAATAATAATATGAAAGTAGTATTCTGCAGTCGGGTGTTTTTTTTCCCGTCCAAACTACGTTATCTGAGCACCATATTATTATTATTATTAATAATAATTATTAATCTCGCGTATTATTATTATTATTATTATTATGAATACAGCGCGGACATAATATTGTGATAATGTGTTATCGAAGTCCAGGGACTGGAACCGAACTTAAAAGAACCTGTTCTGGAATCAGAACCTTAAAAATATTCGGAACCGAAATCTTTGTTTTAATAAATAATAAGTACCGGAACTGGAATTTTTAAATAGGTCCTTTAAGGTTCAAAAATAAAATTATTTAATTTATCATAACTTATTGGTAGGTATTACTATTTTGTGTATAAGCTATGTATGATTATTTGAATTTTCTAATAGTTCTCATACTATTAAAATATTGTACTATTAAACCAGCATTCCGGATAGGTATTTAAGATTATTATATTCTTCGGTATCTAAATTATCTGTAAATTACTTGGAACCTTTATTTTTTTTTTTTTTCAAAAAACCAGAACCAAACCTGAACAGTTATTTTATTTTTGGAGAACCAGTACCGGAACTGATACCGATAAATTTAAAAGGTACCAATCCCTTGAAAATTTGAACACTCGTTCACCTAAAGTTTATATTGCTATCTCCACTCACCCGTGTTCATTATATATATATAATATTGTATTCACATGAGTATATAAAATATGTGTTAGTTATACTTGTGAACAAATTATATTAATGATAACGGGTCGAGGGCGTTGCCGGTAGCTAACGAATTTAAATTTCAATAATTTGAGTAACCCTGTATAGGTATAACATCACAGTTGTAGTAGATATATTATGTATACCTAGTTATCGAAAAAATATTTACGGTTTCTACTGCCGCCGTTAACATAACATATATTCTACACAATTATTATTATTATATTTTCACACGGACGACAGACATCGTCGTGCGTGTGTAGTATTACATGTGGTAATAATTATATGGTGTGCGAAACGTATATATTACTATCTTGAACACCCGCTGTTGCGTCCGGCAACTTCACTGGAAATCATATCTAAATACGATTTTTAAAAATCAGAACTGACAAATTGTTGACCTTGAATGGACTAAACCGAAAAAAACCATGTAAGGGCTTCCGAGCCTTCGGTCTCAAAAATTATCAGCGAGATCTGCTTGCACTTGAATTGCAACCAGATCCCGAAATACTATTGAAACACTAAACAATTTAAAACACCCAAAGACTAGAGGGGAATAGATGATTAAAAAAAAGCGAAAAATTATGTTCTTCTTATAATTACAATTAAATTTTAATAGGTACTTATTACACGTCCACATATTCCAATTACGTCTGTTTTTAAGTCAATTTGAGCCTGATTAATAAAATCGTTAATGAGCATCAGGTTCATCCTTCACATTAGATACGTTTTAATTTAATTTTAATAAAAATACTTTTTAATATTATTCAAATTAGTGATTGATGTTTGAACTTTAATAAAAATAAATTTTTAATTATATATTTGTCTTGTTCTCATTGAACATGTGATTTTGAACTCGGACATAAGATATGGCGTATTTAAATAAATAAATTACAATAACTACGGTTTTTAAGATGAATTACAAATGCAGTAATTAAAAAAAAAAATTGGGGGCTCTAGAAAATTATTTATTCTTGAAGTGGGTGGTGGATTAAATAATTTTGAGAATCTGAGGCTTAAACAATTTTTTTCAAAACACCCGACTTAACGGAATCCTGAATAATTGTTTATTTTATAAATCCGTGTGATAGGTTATATTATATTATGTATTTTTTGTGGTTTATTTAATTTACCATGCCTTTGTTATCTGATGGTCAGTGGGTGGGCGGAGAGACACATTTCAGAGACGATTGGATTTTAATAATTATCGCGACACATGAAGGAGGAAGTTTAAAAATTGCGGTAGTTGTAACAACAATGATTTAAATTAAATTGTTTAGTAATAATCATAAATATCGTTGTATTTTGATACTATCCTCAGTCATTTCTCTTTTATTAGTTTAAATAATAGGTATTCTAAGGAATATCCTATAAATAAAAATATGAAAGGCACCTAGGTATCTACACAGTTTTCAAATTAAAGTTTTACTTGACTAATTAACACTCGTACTGTGGCCATACTAATTAACCCAAATGAGCACACCCAAACGTTTGTTAACCGCATTTTGTATTCCGACGTGTTAAAATCAGACACTCAAAACAAATATAAATGACTCTGCCGTAAACCCATGAAGTATACGATGGGCAATTTTTTCTTTAACTCCCAAGACCCGACCAATTTGATAATATTGTAGTTCTAAGGCTCAACTAGTGTCCATATCTTCTTATAAAAGTGACCCAACTATATCTCCATTATAATCTCCAGTGTTATCATATTATTTACTTATAATTGACATTCGTTTTATATTTTATATTTATTATTTTTTAATATTATACCATGATGATATCTGAAAAAATGATCAAACACATGTTTTTCCCTCGGAATAACTACTTCAAACGATGGGCCATAGTGGGCGTCAGAAAAATAGTCTACTGTATTGGATATCGGATTTATAACACCTATGAACTTGGCAGAGCAAAAAAATGAAACTGGCCCCGGTGAAAATAAATTCCAACACATTTTGAAAGTGGTCCAGCAATTTACCAACACATTTATTGGGTAGATTAGAACGATGTCCGCCAGTAATGTACTGCCAAGTTCATAGAGGGTGTCCGCAACAATCCAAAAGATAAAATTAACTCGGGCGCTATACTGAAATTATCATAACAATTTATAATCATCCATTACCTGCCAGCTATTATGTATTGGACATTGGGGGCCTTACAGTAGGGATGATTTTTAACATACAATAGAGATCATTGGAAATCTATGAAATACAAATCAGTATCAAAGTATTATATTCTTTCCCCTCTTGACACCACAGCTTGCACGCAATATAAATATTTAATTATCATAGTTATACCTACACAAGTATAATACCTAATAAGTATTATAATTCAATTAAAGCCGCCTACCTAAATGTGTATAGAATAATGTTATACTATTGTCTATTCTGTATATTTTTATTATTCGCCACGACAATACGGGATTTTTTTTCAAACTAAATTTGAATTACGAGCACATATAATCTCGGGTTTTGTGTCGCAGTGGTGTATATGGTTTATATGGCTGTGCGTCGTAATGAAATCTGCATTAGAGCCCGCCACTTAAAACTATTAAGCCCCCGTGGGACTACGATGAGTCGTCCCTATATAATATAATATAATATAATATATACGTATATAAACTGTTATAGTTATATTACCTGCTCGTAAAACATAACATTACACCGTTATATTATATGTGGGTACCTATATGGTCGGTTAATGTGTATTTTATTTTTGGGGGAAAAAAAACGAATTAAGAGGGGACGTGATGCGTACGCGTAGTATAACCTACTGTAGGTATATCCCCATAACATATGGGTGGAAGGTACCATATACAACTTACTGTCCCTGCTGTTATATCTTATGGGAATCGTGGCAAAATTCCACTACGAAAAATCGAAACATTGGCGTCTAGGTCGATATTAGAGTTTAACGCTTAATCAACACATTTTAAGAGGAGAATATAATGATATCTTCGATATGATGACGTAATATCCTTTTCATAATACTATACAGTGCATCGGAGGAGTATTACGTTTTATATGTCCATTATAATATTGTCATACATACTATAATAATAATTATCCTATCGACATTATTTTGACTTTTTCGTCTGGAAATGGGTAGGCATATATTTGGCAATATTATTGGTGTTTAAATCATGCCATTGACCTATATGGATGGTAAAGTTTTGATTTTGCCCACTGGAATTTTGCCATGTTCTATATTCTAAGTGTTATTCGAACCAATCTAACTTCAGCTATCAAAACGACGTGTCGTATTCTAGTTGCCACGGAACAGTGATCGAATGGTTTTTTTTTTAAAATCATCCCACGCTCAAGTCATTTTAATCAATTTTATAACTCCGTTGTACATTAGTTATAATCAAAATAAACGGAAGCCAGGAATAAGAAGATGATAGAAAATTAACTAAAAAACATTGAACAGGTATAGTTAATTTGAAGAACAATAATAAAAAAAAAAATGTGTTTGATCGCAAATTTATTTAGGTATTATTAATACATATTTTATAGTTTTATATAATTGTAAAAATATTAATAATAATATTACAATATTAATTGTATTAAAAAATATAAAAAGTGTTAAAAATATATATATAATTCCATGCTATATAGGTTCTAATGTTTATTCACAATTTATCAATCATCAATTACAAAATGGTAAATTATTTCTAAATTTAATCGTTATTTTCCTCATCTTCAAAATTATCGCACTGGATAATCAAAGGTTTCCTAATGTTTTTAAACATAAGTTAATGACATCAATTACTATCGATTTGAACATCATATCGCGTACAAGATGACAAAAATGCTATAGGTAGGTATAATATTACTTTTAAATCCATAAAATTGTATCAAATTACCGAATAACCTGCAGATGTGATCAATAATACTAATAATAAACACAATATAGAATTTAATATTAAACATAAAACATACATAACATACAATTAACTGTATAATAATGTATGGAATTCTAAAGATCATTGAATTAAAATAAAATAAAATAAAATTAAATGCAGTATGCATTCCTGGCCATATTCACTCCTTTATAGGAGTTTTGAGAAATATAATATATTATAATTATTTTGTCCTCCGTTTTCGTGTATTAAATACATTTATTTCCCGACGTTTTAATGTCAACGTATGTCATCTACTGGGTGATTCACCAATCATGAATACCCAATTTTTGTTTTAATAATTTGTTAATTCAAATTCTGACTTTTGAGATTTTTAAGTTTGATAACTTTGATGTATATAAAACGATACGAGTACCTACTTAGTTTTTAAGTTATTTAACTTTGTGGACCTGTTACCTGCTAAGGATGAAAGTTTCACGATTATAAGTTTGGAAGATATGGCCATAATGGAGTTATGATATTATTCGAAACTATAGTAATCAATATTTATACCTATATTAATATTTTGTAATATTTGTAAAAAATCTCAGAGTATAATAAAATATACAAGATTCCATAGTAACTCTATTTTATATTTATGTAATAACATCTTTAAGGATCTTTGTCCATAACACATATACATTGAAATAACTCAGCGACTACTATTTTAAACTTTGGTTTAGATAAACTCCAACATTTTCAAATGTGTTTTTCCATTTCATCCGCTTATTCAATTTACGGCCAAAAAGCTATATATAGGCTCTCATTTTATAATAAGAAGTCTCTATCGCCACTGGACACTGTTTAAATGGTACAAATACAAATCTGAATGACTTACGATATGGTCCTTAAGTAGGTAGGTATATACTTGCTCAAAAGTTCCAAAAGTCAGACGTTTATCGAGTTTGTCATTAAAGGAAAAACGGGAATGTGCGCATGCTCCGTGAATCACCTTGTATTAAACCTAACGGCAAAGGGGCGTACCTTATATTCATTTTTTACTTCGGTATAATACAGTATATAGGTGTGTACGACTTGGACTTGGAAATGTCAAACGGCTCGTAAATTATGCCTGCACGTATTTACAAACGAATGAACGGCGATCCCGAATCCGCACTCTGTGTAAACAAAGGTCACCGCCACTGCGCTCGTCTTTTAATTACATTAAAGGTATTATCCTGTACTTCGTTCATGTGTATAAGCCAAGTTCGTTCGTCAACAGTATATGATGTATATATAGCGTATGTTTCAAAGGGGCATTTATTTCGACCTGCCCGATTATAACGTATATTTACCTTTTTGTCCGTGTATAAAACATCGTTTTGAAATCGATCTCCACTCTAACCGTTCTGCTTAAGATTCGGATGTATCCTGCAAAGGAGTAGGTATATTTTATAAATATTTTCCGTGGTTTAAAGTTCTACACTCGGTCAAATGTTATTAAAATGTTTTAATGTGTCACCTATGTAATACGGACATACGCCATACATACGTATTTGATATTTATACAATTATCTCGTCCACCTGTTACAAATGCGAATGTCTTATTGCTTTTTTTTTGTTTAATTTTTATCGGTCTTTATTTATTTACATTGACGATGATGGGCATTTATTACAAATTAAAATTATTGCTTTTAATCCGCACAGACACACAGTAATATTATATTTATGATATTGTGTGAATAAGCTACGGCGGTTGTTTATTTATGAATTTATTATTTTTGGTTGACTAGTAAATACTTGAAACGTTAATATTTTCTTAGGTAACCTTATTGTGTACATTTAAAATCTTATTTTTTCACCTCAATTTATGGAAAAATCATTTTTATTATTTTTTTTTTTCATCAACTATTTGTTGGATATTAATATAATTTATAATGTGTATGCAATAAAATTGGTTTTTAATATCGTTTAAAATATAAAAAGGAAAGTCAATGTTACTTTTCAGTCTCTGTTAACATATTTTTAAAGTTTATTATATTTAAATCATTCAAGAATTTCTTCATATAATATCGTTGAACATTTTAACAGCAAAATATATTTAAAAATTACATAAATATACTTTTAAACTCATTGGCACGAAAATCCCTTAGCACATATATATATACACAATCAGAATTGTAACTATGTTTTTTTTTATTAATTACAATCATTAATCCTTGTCTTTCTAACCTTCTATCGTGTTTAAACCCACCAGGCTCCCGGTATGCCATGATTTCGGATTTTTTACCATATATTTTTCATTTTTTTTTTGTTCATTCTGCAATCGCCTCATAGATATGAACATTTATCAATCGATTTGTTGTATTTATTATAGCCGAAAAATGAACAAAACAAATTAAATCACTTGAGTTTTTTTGATAGAAAATATCCAACATCGATACCTATACAGGCGATACCTATGCGTATATTTAGGTAGTATATATTTGCTCTGCTAATTAATATTCTCTAATACGTATAATATACAGCTCTAAAATAATAATATACTAAAATTGATTATTTATTTTATGGCGGTAACAATAATAATTTAGGTAATAAGTGTTTATAGTTGCCATATATACGTTATCCACATTTTATTTTTCCATTAAGTTATGTCAATTATGAATCATTCGTAACCTGCACTAAATTATCCACAGCAATTACACGGTATTGATAATATTTATCGTATTAACAATGCAATTGTATCCCTTCAACCTATTGCTGCAAAATATTAAATCCGTGTGATAGAACTCTGCAAATAACGGTAAAATCAGATGCGTCGTCAAAATCAATGTCGTTGAAAACTGCCCGACAACGGTCAAAATTAATTTGATTAATGAATCGGAATGTTTCGTTGTTATACACAACTTATCAGTTGATTAAGGCTCTTGATCCGAAAATATTATCTTTAACATGACAATAAACTGTGTAATGATAATCATCCAAGATATTTCATTCGACACCGTTAACGAGGCCATTTTCAGTACAACGTATGACGTTACAATTCATGTTTCCAGATGACCCCTCTAGGAATTACAAAATAATGAAAAAAACTCGGACACTTGCCAACATTTTAAGGTTTAGGGTCAAGTGTAGCATCAGTTTATTAGAAGCCTACTTCAACTGACTCTCTCTACCAAATAAAAATACTAAATATCAAATTTATTATAAATAATCGAAAAAATTTAGCGGATAAAAAATAAATACTATGCAATAACAAATTGTGGTTTTCTGGATTTGGGAATTTAATAATATACATATAAAATCTAATTTTATCGCAGGAAAAAAATAAAAGAAACAACTAATTTAATAGTGACGTATTATTATAGAATATAAATAATAAATAATGCAATTATTATATTATGAAACGTCACTGTAAAATTAATTGTTGCTTTTTCTGTTTTCCTTACGATAAAATTAAGTATTGTATGATTTGTATAGATTTTCCGAATTCAGATAAATACTTACATACAACAGCAATTTATGATTGCAATGCTTATTTTTCCTCTCAAAAGTAAGTACCTACCTACGATTATTTTTAATGGATTTGATATTTAGTCTTTTTATACTGCAGGCTTTTAATAATCTAAATAATGTTAATTAATACCTAATTAACTATTGAAGTAGTCATTTGCAGTTATTGAATAATTAATGTTGCTTACCATCATAATATTATGATTTTCTCATTTTGCTTTCGCACTTTTGACGATGAACTATATAAATGTTTCAAGAACTTAAAATAATATTGTGAGAGGCCACTTATTTTTATTTCACTAAGTGCGTGATGTTTTCTGAAAATGTAAAATTAATAATCTGTTCGACACCTTTATCGGTACCTACACCGCCCGATCTCAAGCAACTCCGCCTTTAAAGGATTTAGTCTTTATAATATAATATAATTAAAACTTAAGATAAAATAAGTAAACTATATATACATATAGATAAATGCATTTTTGTTATAGGTATCATCGGTATTTCAACATATATTTTGAATTCGTGATGTCAGTTATTATTATTAAAATACATAATTTATTATACGTTTTGGGGATGGAACTCACCTTTCATTGGATACTTTATAATTTTAAAACAGTATTTAATTATTCTTAGGTATACACAGTAATATTATTATAGTTTAATCCCGCCTTCATCCGACAGTTTTTTTCTAGCCCCAGTGTTCTAACTCAATATGTCACGGTCATACAAATCACAATTTACTGACAATTCAAAAAGTTATGTTTGACAAACTGACTTTGTCCACAAATCGAATAACTTTATAATCGAATGACGTTATATACTTATATATGTTGAGAGTGTTAGTGAGAAGGGGTGAGGGGGAGATAGAGAATATATGTATACACGGTATAAAAGAAAGCATCGATAGAAAATGTACGTAAATATTTCATTATATAAATAGTATGTTTTATTTAATCGCGGGAACATAAACTATTGGATGCAAACTGCTGCAGAAATAAGAAATTTATTTTTTTTAACAACCACACAATGCCATCGAGTGCATTAATGCAATTCATGTTCAAAAAAATCATACAGTGAATCGTGGCAACAAGCCTACAAAGTCAAAGTGCAGTATTACCTATAAATTGTAATTGTATGCGTGTAAATGTTTTGTCAATTTCTGTTCGGGCCTCATTACCTAGCCGCCGTGTATCCGATTTGCACACCCAAATCAATATTATTGTGGGTGGGTCAGACGGGTATTTTTTTTTTAAATTTTATGGCTACAATATTATTATACTGGCAAATGGTAATAAGGACAATTACGATAAAATGGACATTAGTACGATGTTCGAATTTATCATTGTATACTGTATCAATGTATTAATATTTAAAAAACAACTTTTTTCACGTTTTATAATGTCTGTATAACTATTGACGTGCTCGATCATGATCGACCATACACAAGCTTTTAACGTAACGCTTCAGAATAATATTAAAATTTATTTTCAATGTGTAGTTTAGATCCATAGCGAGTGGCACTTCGATCGATTTGTCTTATTTATACTGTATAGACTCGATGTTAGAGCGTGGTTCCGTCATGTCGCGTATGTTAGTTCGTCTCTCTAAATAAAACCTTATATTACAATGCAATATTATTCAAGAAACAAAGTCTAGTATATCGTATTATATTATGGGAACTAACTATAGTTATTTGTGAGGGGTGTCCAGGGGTGTCAGTCACTGTCCACTGCCAGAATAAGAGAATGAAAACTTCGGGTAAAAAAAATGCGTATATACAGGTTGATTCGTCAAGCACGCTCATTGTTCATCCCCGTTTTTTTATTGTAAATAATGAATTAATTTGAATTGATATTTTTTTTTTTTTCAAATATTTAAGTTTATTTAAAGGCCAGATTTTCAAATAATTACTTGGAATTTTTGTACCAACTAAGGAGTGTCCTGTGGCGATTCCAATTCATTTTTACTTAATAATTATAACCACCTTTTTGCCCTGTGTATCGTTAATGAGATGACTCTTTTGAACATTTGTTGTGTCTAAATAATTGAAATTCAAACGATAAGGTTTTGAATTATTTAACTTTGTGTTCTAAGGATAATAGGTCCATGATAATAAGTTGGGACGAGTTTTTGTCTATGGTGGTTTCAAAATTAGATTAGTAATTAGTAATTAATATTAATACATCGACATTTTATAATCCATAACAATTGAAGCAGTTTAATAGTAATACCATTCAATATTAACATCTTTTTATAATTTTGTAGTAC
This sequence comes from Macrosiphum rosae, assembly GCA_016617965.1. Lineage (NCBI taxonomy): Eukaryota > Metazoa > Arthropoda > Insecta > Hemiptera > Aphididae > Macrosiphum > Macrosiphum rosae. Next base: position 37,389 of record WHPZ01589182.1, on the reverse strand, counting down.
TATTTTAAGGAATCTTATCTTTTGTAGGTATATACATACCTATATATTATATTTTAATAACACAGAAACAACTAGGTAGTTTGAATTTCGATTATGTTACAGCAAAATTTTTTGAAAAACCTTCTGTTTAACATTTTACAATAAAACGGGCAGGTTTTCATTTGAAAAAACTAAAGTTTGTATAGTCCCAGTATTATTTAAAGGTAAAAAATATCTAAATAATAGAGAACAAAACGGTGCTCCAGTATACTTAAAAAATCCGAAAATGGTGTATCACTTTGTATAATAATGTAATCTATTAAGTTTTATGATTGGTATACAAAAGATGTGTCTAACTTTTAGCGACTCAGCGGAATTGAAACGCACAACCGTCGTGCAGGACTATTAATTGACGGGTGGCGGTCGATATTACTGCAGCTAGATTCCGCGGCGCGCGTATTGGCTCTTATATGATACGGGTGGACACATACGTGAGGCGAATAGTAATAATAATATGCTTATTGCTCGTATAACCGCACAACAATACGAATAGATTATATTTAGTATTACATTTGCGGTCCACGCGTTATGCCATGAACCACGGTTGCCCGAAAAGGTCACTCGAAACAGTAATTTATTGTCCCCAAAAATCTGGATAAAAATCGACTCGATTGCATGATTGATGTACGCTGCCTTATAATTGCATACGATTAATCGGAGTATTAATAGGAACGTGATATAGTCATGTAGGGAATTCGGAAACATTTTGTCTACCCGCTTAGTATAAAATATTAAAAAAAAAAAATTAATCAAATAAATAAAACACATTATTATCTGTATATACGTATAAAATAATGAGTCCTTTACTGACCGATTCAATGACTTTGTTATATTTTACAGTTAAAACGTTACACAATTTTTGAGTTTATCGTCATTTAGAATTAAAACATTATACAAGATTTATGAGATTTTTAATAAAACACAATTTTTTTTATAAAAATAAAATATAATTATTAATTTCATACATTATAAGTACCTATATATCTATGTATTACTGTGAAAGTCCGAAGATAGTTCATTGTCGACAATCACCAGTGAATCACCAGTTAACATTCACTGAGCCAATCCGGATACATACAAAATAAGCATTATTTCTATTTTAAATATTAAATTGAAATTATCAACATGCACAAAACATACATAGAGAAAGTTGATAAATAATATGAAAATAGCAATTTATTAAATATTATAACTATGCTAATAATTAAAGAATATTTCTTATTGCAACATGACAATAACCTGTAATTGTGTCCACAGAATTATAAAAAAAAATCTAATTTTTTCGCAGCTGAATTTTTTAGTTGAACACCTTTTTTTTACAATCATAACGTTGTTTATAACCTCTAGGCTGTTGTCTTCCAGTTTTGGTATATTCAACCACATGTAGGTATAGTATTTATTTTAAAGTCAGAACTGCGTTAACTATCAACATCCTCCAAACCTATTTTTCGATTGTTGACAATCACTGGTGTATGACCAACATAAATTGTATACAAACAATTTTATACAATAATTTAATGTCAACAAACACCAATTTCAGACTTTCTCAGCACTAGTCATACACAATATTAATATTGTGTCATAGGATTGAGATAATATGTCATATTAAAATAATATCACATCGAAATATGTCAAATACTTGTGTGGTATATTGTACCTTCTCTATATATCCATACAATAATTATTACAACACCGATAGCCATTTAGTCGATGCAACAATAATTCAAAATCATACTATTATAACATAGAATAATTTATTACCTTTCGATGAGGCCCACAACATGGTCTAGTCTATAATATGGTAAAAGTTAGTTGTGTATAATGCAAAAACGTATCTCAGTCAAATAGTATAATATTGCAAGACTATTATTTAAATACAATTTTAGATATTTCCCCATTAAAATATAATTATTTTATATGATATAATTATAATGGTATAATTTATCTATGGCACAATTACTTTATACATTTAAAATTTTAGTGGCCCTGCAGCTGTTACCGCGTATCATCTGTTTTTGTAAAGACGTTCATTGTGGTCTAATAGCCGAAGTTCCATGATAAGTTAGGAACCTACATATTATGCACATTATAACCAGACGAGATACATGTTGAGTTCTATATGAGTTCTTTTTGTGGCAGATTTGATACATTTAGTATAAATTATTATAGGGTTTTCTAAATTTTGTCTGTCTTCCGGTTAGACTTTACTTTCAAAGTTGGTAGATTGCATGTCAAAACCGAAATACGGCTATGACAACTATACACGAACAATACCTATAAATGTTTGGTAAATACATTTTTTGTAGGGGGGAGGGAATGGTTGGAACAGTTGGTTAAAACACTTTTGTATATGTGTGGCAAGGATTTGTAGCTAAAAATCTCGGGTGGTCACCCATCCGGGAGCTAGCAATACCGACCGATACGTTCACTCAGAGCATGTACGCAGTTGAGTGTATGGTTATTTATCAATAGAATAAATTATTTTTTTTTTTTTGTATTATTAATTAAGGTATAACTAATATAATATATTATAAATTACCAAAATGTACCTCCCGTACATGAATAATAGAAAAAAACTGTTGTTATTTCACTGAAATATTTCAAAATTTTCAAACGCTTTCTACACTATATTGTATTTTATGTCTACATTATAATATTAATGAAATAATGTTCGTGACGCGTTAACGTGTGCGAGGGCGTACCTAAAATATGCTTTCCAAACGATACAACGAAAAGAACGGTATTTGTTTTGTGTAGTTTATCTCTTACATGCATCACCCTTAACGCGCTGTATATTATTATTAAATTGAATGACAGATAACTTATTGTCACAAGTACCTAAATAGTCAAAAACTTTATTTTTCCTATTTAATTCTTATTTTTTTTTTTTTTATTGTAGGTACGTCGTAAATGCGATAAACGACCAAACAATGCACTAAAATGTTGTAACAATCAAACACAGAAATGTTCAAGCGTTGACAAGTAGATACAAAAACCTACACTGCAGAAGCATGCCAATATTACGCATTAGTTTTAAGATATCCATTTTGGTGGTTTCGTATTAGGTAGGTTGTTATTTTTGTGTTCGATTATAATATTAATAAAACTTGATTTTAGTTAACTAGTAAAGACGTCTATACAATTAATACTTATTTTGAAAAGTATTTTAAATACTCAGTAAAAGAAGTATTTATAGATATTATGAAATACTTTCAATATTTGTATAAAATATTATTTTTCCTTATAAAGTATCTGAACCAGTTTCCTTGTTTTACATTAGTTTTATCAAACATTTTACACATTGGTTGAACCTATAACTATAAAATATTCATCTATTTCCTTTTGTATTTGAATTTTCAGTTGAGTAATTATTCACAGTAAAAAAATATATTGCTATAATAAAATATTCTTAATTTTTTTTTTTATTTTATTCAGAAAATTATACCATCTTTTATACACGCATAACGTATGTTTTATATAGTGTGGATTGAATGATGTGAACTAAGAAGTCTCCAGTAAGGTACTTCAGCTTGATATTTACTAAAAAGAATAAGTATTCGAAAATTGGTATTTGATTTTAAATACAGATGATTTTTAAAAGTATTTGAATTCTTATTATTATACTTAAGCACTTAACAAGGCTGCTGTTTCACCACTGTCACTCGTACACAAGTCGAACTCTGAATGACGGGATTTAGGTATGGGTCGTATACGTATGGCGTTCATATATTTAAATAAATCACATACTTAATACAATATTATTGTGGCAAGGGTGGATTTTTCGGTACCAATGCCTATTTAATATTATCATACTAGCATGGTACTCGTTTTACTCGTAAAATATAATATGTTAAGTGTAAAGTGGCCTGCAGGACGCGTATTGCATAACTGAATTAATATTTTACGATGCTTTCTGTTGAAAAACGTTTTTTCGTTAATGTATATCTGAGAACTTAGCAAAAATATTTCGAATTCTGTTTTATCTTCCGATATACATCCCATCACGTGAAAGAAATGTATTCAAGTGGTGGATAAACAACATATTTTTCACGGGGTGATGTATATCGAGTAGTCTATTATAGTACCTATAAAAAAAATTTTGGTTAGTAACAATTCAATCATAAAAGAAAGCAATATTTTATTAATTAACATTTGGAAAAAATTTATTTTTTTATTTTGTTCTAATTCAAAAACGTAATATTACCGTAGAATGATAATAGGTACTTGAAATTTTTTTGTATATAATAGGTATACTTACAATAGTATTTATAATACACTTATTAATACAGGCTGATAGACCGTCTCCGCTCAGAATCGTTTTTCGTATGCAATGAATATAATATAATACATAATTTAATTCAAATTGAACTCATCCATTACAGTTACCTAATCAATGAAGACTTCAAAAAATATTCTGTATGTTGTTCTTCAAAACAGTAAAATATTAAAAACTAAACCGATACAAAATATAATTTTTTATGAAAATTATTTATTTTGAAACGATATAAATTATATACGAAAATATAAAAATATCTAAATGTTCAGTAGTTTTTGAATTAATACAATGACGGTTTTTCGATAAGAGTAATAGTAAAATCACTTATATAGTTATATTTTGTTTTCAAACAAGTCACTACAACGACTAACCACAGAGTTTCTCAAACTGTTGACCACTATAGCTACTTCCAGGGTTAACTTTCGGTGGGCGCGAGAAGTTTATATTTTTTAAACTGTATATAAACTATTAAGTATTTTAAATCCTGGAAATTATCCGGAAACCGCCATACCAGTCCTGTTATCAAGTTTGCTCGGATGAAGGGTATTGTCTGTAGTCTGTACGATACGACGACCGACGAATATAATAACTGTCATAACTTTTCCACCAACTAGGTTTCCTTATGCCACGTCCAACTCCGACTCTACCGAAATAAAATATAGAGATCAGTGATTTGTGAACCATTTGTGTCGAGACGGGTTTTCTGGGGAAAATTTGGGCTGCGGTGCTAAAAATATCGAGAAGCATGTAACTTTAACGAATTAATTTTTATAGTATATTTTTTAATGGTGATGAAAAAAAAAATCGTTCTGTAATGAGGTGGGAAGATTGTCCATTACTCCTATCCCCCCTTGGATCAGTTTCTTAATTATTTAGAAGATATTTTATATGAAAATAGTTATGTTTATTACAAATACTAATAACCCTTTTTTTATCCTTTTTTTACGAGTTAATCGAGGGACGGAAGAGGAACAGTGTAAGCATTACTTCTCCTCAGTACTAAAAATCCTAGAATATATAATATAAGCAGTGTCGCCAGCATAGCTGATGATGGTACGGAACCCATCGTGCGCGAGTTGGATTCACACTTGGTCGTTTTTTTTTTGAATATTTATGTCCTAAAACTTGGAAAAAGACAATGCCCCCCTCTTCCAACGAGGATACTCCTTAAGAAGTAGGTACAAGAAATCTCAATAATTTGAAAATTATATGGTATTTAAGTAGGTATTTAAAAATTCTAAAAATAAGTTTATGAATATCAGATTTATTAAAAAAAAAAATTAAATAAATAGGGTGAGCATGCTTGGTATGTATGATATCGAATGAAAAAATGGCCTTTACACTGGAGATTCTGTTTTTTTATTTTTGTTTAAAAACCGCTCGTTAAACAAGAGTAAACACTTTCGTATTTGTTTGTTGCACACATTGCGACGCGCTGACGAATTGTTCTTGTTAGTAAACAATATATATGTTTTTATCATCGACCACTGGCGTCGGGTAAAATAAAATCACAGCTGCGGCGGCGTTTAAAACCATTCGAGAAGTACCTATACCTACGGTTTCGGTCCCGAATTGTGAGCGACTTCACGACGCATCGTCAATCGTCGAATGTCATCTTTTGACGTCGTGTAAACCATGCAAAATAATAAAAGAGGGCTCTAGTCTGCAAGCTGAATGCACCGAGACGATTATACTATTTAATATAATATTGTGTTGGCCCCACATTTGGTACATGCTGACCCTTCGCAGATAATTTCCAATTTCCGGACCAGTAAGCCGAATCGGAAACGAATAATAATAATAATAATAATACATTATGCCCGTCTAGTCTTCGTAAAAAAAAAAATAAAATAAATTTAAATAACTCATAAGCTACTTGTTCGAATTTTTATATTGGTACGCCAACATTTTTGGAAAAATTAACAGCTATATAATTTACAGTAGAAGGGTGTTCTAATTTGAAAAACCGAAGTTTGTTTCTCCACAGGAAAACTCTTTAAGTAGTGCATACAAAGAATATCAAAATTTAAAAATATGGTCTTTATATATATTTCAAAATTTCAAAATCAGATTTTGTATAACTACGTTATTAAAGGAAAAATGGGGATTGACATGCTTTGTGAACCATCCTGTATAGGTACCTATATTATTATAGAACGTACCTCGTCTATGTCGACAACAAAACTGTTCAGTACTGTGAAGGTTTGTATTGTGTAGACAGTATTATAATATTATTTTGGTAGGTATATGTATACGTAATACCGTGATAATACTATGACGTACGCTGTCGAAGTTAGTTTTAGGATGAGCTGTAAATGTCCTATATATATATATATATATATATGTATATTATGATATTATAATACGTACTATTATATACGGGAAAGCACTTTGCCATTCACCAAACGTGAAATCTATTATACCACCACCATAACCCTCGGGGTAATGTTACTTAAGACAGTGTCTTGAAATGTGATTTGAAATAATTATGAAAATACAAATATGGTTACCAAGGTTAGGGCTCGCGCGTAAAACTCGTTGAAAATAATAAGGTTCTTCTTGTGTAGTTATGTGTAAATTTTAAATTATAATATTAAATGTATAAAAAGTGCTCACTCAGAATGTATAGAATATCCGGTCCACTATAATATTGATTTGTTGAGAATTTTGTAAATAAAACCTCTAATGGACTATGTAGATGATAACGATGGCAGAATTTTGCTGTGATGACAGATATCGATAATATCACATAATAGTAGGTATAATACCTATCAAATGCTAAAGTCAAGTTGAACGGATTTGATTGTTTTATTCTTGTGATAATAATATAAAAAACATATCATTTACCTGTGCGAGTGAGTTTTTTTGATAATATTTACTCTAATTTGCAATCTAAAATATTCTAATGCATACTTTCCGAGCCTATCAGCGGCTAAATGAAAAATAAAAAAATGATGTGTGACTAATGCATAACGTGAAATGGCCAATGGATGAACCATCGTTTAATAATACTTATTTATATATACACTACGTCTTATACAATTTCGGCGGGTCCTTCTTCGCGTAATATTGTTTTAGATGAAAATAAATTATGATAATCATGATGTGATATTTCAAAAGCACCAAATCATTATTTTTTTTCTAAATATTATAATATCCTATCTATCTTTCAATTGAACATGATTTTAAAAATATTTTGTATTTCATGTGAGTGATTAACTAAACGTATAAACCTAAATAATATACTCAGTTAATTTAAAGATAGCACAAGAATACCTCAAATTGATTTTCACAGTTCAACTAAACGTGTAAACCCACCTTCAATAAAAAAAATTTTTTAATTTTCACGGCATTTACCTATGAAAAACACTGACTCTGCAGATGGTGACATAGTGTATAATATTATGTGTACCTCAGATTTCGGAGATCTCAATAGTTCAATCTCCATATCGTTATAATAAAAAGTTGTGAATTAAATGTTTCAAAAAAAAAAAAAAAAAAAAAATCGACGAGAGACTAATATTAAAACGCGGTTGGACGCAATTTTGAAGAATTTACTGCTGCAGAAACAATAATCGTTTTTCGAACACCGACCACTGAAATTATAGGTACCTAGGTATAGGTATAAAAATGCAGCATTTCTCATAATATATTATATACATATAACAACACACGTTTACATTACCTTGCAGCAAGCCCATCGGCGACATTCCACACATATTATAATAATTGCTTGGCGCCTAGGTACAATATTAATGTAATATTAAATGTAGGTATTAAGGTACACTTCTATTTTATTCTCGTAAATGATTGCACTCGTATGTGGAGTACGAGACACTGAATGTCATCATTAATAATGTTTTTTTTCTCTATTTTAATCGATTCTGCTCCCCCTCCCAAGTCCCTATGCTGTGGTATTATTTTTTGAATCGCATAACGTCAAAGTCGTCGTGAAAATATAAAACCGATTACGATACGAGTTTGAATTTTCCTTCGCACGAGCAATTAAATTCGTATAAATGAACGATGTTCGAATAAAGAGGAAAAAATCTCGACCGGATACTTCGGAGACCGGACGATGTTTGTCTCGCTTCGGTCGTCTCGCTCAGACAGTGTTGTATCCATTTGGTAACAGGAATTACATAACTTTTGAGTTGCTTACTTGAACAAACTATCATTAACTGTTAAAGATTTTGAACATCATTTATTGAATACAGATAATAAAAATCATACGCAATGACCTTGTATCATAATTATACCCAAAGCTACGAATTAAATTAAGAAAAATTACAAAAATATAACATCGTCATAGAATGGTTTTAAAAATTTGGTATGAAGTATATTATTCAAACTTGTAAACACTAAAAATATGAAAGTGATTGATGATTAACCTTGGCGAATTCCATTACCCATGGGTTATTGGAAATTGAAATGACAATACAACTGAGATGAAAACGTCTGAATTTGTCTAAGATAATCATTGTATTATTTATAAGCAATTGAACCACAATAAAATGACCGAAATCTGCAACGGATAAACGTTTCTTCGTTTTCTGTATTTATTCTGTAATCATCATAAACTGCTCCGTTTAAAATAATTCAAAAAAGTCATGATCAGTTATTAAATCATTAATTTCATTGAACTAGCAAAATGTATTAGCATTCGTTATCATCATATTGTACTGTTATTTTAGTTTTTGCATTATGCTCAAACAATTACAATTTAAATTATTTATATCAACACGATGAAAAAACGTATTACGTAATAACTAAGGGGACCGATCGTGAAGTTGCAGATTGTATAATAAAACACCGGATGAAATATAAAATCTTAATTAAAACGAATATTGTTGCACTAATATAGTATATATTAATATGTGTATTTATTTTAATACGGATAATCCGACCGGACGTATTTGCGCAGTTGAAATATATGTTATACAATGACGGCACTTTGTTTACTTAACACTTTTTTTCATAGAAGAATCGTCGGATACGACCGGATATTAGTACACTGATCGTTAAACTATTAACGATACTATAAAATTCAATATTTACTTATCTTTCTCATTGCACGAGCCAAAAAACAGAACGACAGCTGTTATTTCAACCGATTGATTCGTTTAACCTAAAACAATCATATTTTTTTTTAAACGTCATTACAATACGACATGAGTATTTTTTGTAAGATCTTAGTTTTAATTTTGTAGTTTTTGCATTTAATTAAAAACCTACTCGTATTCCAGAGAAGAATATTTTTCTGAAAATATTCAACTTTTATTTAATTAGCTATTTGTATAAATATTTAAAGTTTAGATGGGCGAAGTTAATTGGAGGGCCGAGGGAACATCGGGGGTTACCCCGTAAAATGTTGGTCTACTACACTGCTCAACTAAACTTTAAATACTTATAACTAATTAACCATTTTTTTTTTTGTATAATTTATTTATACTCTAAAAAATTGTCTTCCACAGAATATGAAATTAAAAATGCATAGAAATGCATAAAAGTAAAACTTTAACAATTATGACGGTGAAAATAGTAAAAAATATATACATATTATGTTGATTTGTAAAGACTTGGAAGATTTAAAATAAATATATTATTTTCAAAAACGTTAATTGTTTCCAAAATAATGAGTGACTTTCTTCATAAGAATCACTCGGTATACTGACTATATAATATTATATACCGACCTATGACACATAACAAATAATATTTAAAGTTCATCGCGGTGTCTTCTGTAGTTCAGCTGTCCTCTACAATATTATAATAATACCAGTAATAATTACACATGACATTCGGCGAATGGTCAATAACATGTTTCCACCAAAAGTATAATTCAAGTACCGTTCCCTTTCTCGCCAAAACGACTTAACGACTGGTACCCGTTTTTCATACATACCTCTACCAGTCACCAGATATACCATGAAAAATAATATTTTAATTGTGCAATAACAACGTTATGCAATGTATTTTAACGTGTGCAAAAAAAGTATTAAGTACCTAAGTATGGCATTTTTTTTATACTTTTAAAAAACGAACGTTTTTGAAACAAATTGAAAAAATTTTGAAGTTGTGTCATTAAAAAAGTAATACAAATTACTGATAAGACTGTTAAAAAATAATTAATATTACATTGTTTTCTTTAAATATTTTAAAAACAAGTATTTACGAAACGGATTTTTATAAAATCAGACGGTAGCTGGTATTAAAAGTAGGCATGAATCAAAAATTATTTCAGGGGATATCAGCCACGTTGTTGTCTCATTTTGTCGAAAAATTAATCCTAGGTGGAAATGGGAGGCGCATATTATAATAATATAGTTTTGGTGGTAAAGTGTATCGCCCCAGCGAACAAAATATGACAATGCGACGGACACAAACGCCGCCTGTACACACCTTTATACAATATTATATACATTAATTTTGTGGTAAAAGCTTTGTAGAACTCTGCGGGAGGTTATTCACACCCGCACAAAGTTTTGCAGAAATTCACACTATCTCACACACGTACACACACTCACTCATTAAACTTTTGAAGACAAGTGCGTTTTATTCTCACAATCACACGCGCACTTTCAATGGAAATATACAACCAAAACAATTAGGGCCCGTGTGTGTTAGAGCCTATTTGTATAATCATTAACCATATAAATTGTATACGATGTACATCTCTTCAAATGCGAGACAACGGTCTACTATACAGGTGTTCCCAAAGTGTGCGCAGCGGGATGTCGCGGGGTCTTCGCGGGTAGGTACGTCGCGGGATAACATCCGGTCTCAAAATAAATTGGTAGGTAACCCAAAAGGCGGCTTTCTTGTGATTTGTCATGCTTTGACTTGGGGAAGGGTGCCATGGGAAAACAACCAGCTCAGTTTGAAAAGGGTCACTGCACGTCGTCGTCGTCGTCGTCTAGTCGAAACACCTTGGGAACCACTCGTCTAACGGCCCATGTGCAATGATTCGTATTCCGGTAAATTATTATTTAAAAAAAAAAAAAAAAATAAAAATAAAAATGTATTTACATTGAACTTATAATTTTAACACAAATTGTTCGCAATAAGTTTTTACTAATAAGACAGCATCATACATATTTTATTTTATTTTCTGAAGCAGAATGTTTTTCTGTGGTTTTTGAATTTTGATACAATAAAAATATAATATCAAACCGGTAATCAGTTATACGCCTTATAACTTTTAAGTATATTTAAAGTTCTGATGAGCGGAGTAGATGCTCAACGTTTCCAAGGCACCCCCGTGCCACTCAATTCCGCTAATCCAAACTTAAAGTATTACTTCAAATTATGTAAAACTTATGTCCATGATAAAATAATCGCTCTGTATACACATGTGACTTCACATCAAGTCTGTAGTTGGCCCGTAGTTTATCCCACTCGGCTCTCACTCCCTCTCTTACCAACAAACACCTGAATTTTTTCACTCGTGTTACTAGTGTCGTATTGCTTTTCGTTCTGAGATAAATCTGGTATAATGAAATATATAGAAGCGTAAAATAAATGTAAAAGCGATATTTTGTTTCCGCATAAAATATTTTGGTTTAAAAAAAATCGATTCGTCCTTAAAATTGATGTCACTTTGCCTATTCGTTCCCACTATATTATATTCTTCCGCTTTTTTTAGGCTTGATTTAGACAGGTCACTGTAGAGGTAGGGAGGTAGTTAGGTAGGGAGGTACCTATTGACTGTCAAATGCTTTTTTTAAGCTATAAATTGCAGAAAAAGTAATATTATATCATTTTAACTGTATGTCATGTTGGTAATAGACTCATTGTTACGAAAAATATTTTTTTCGACACTTCACTTTTGGTTATATTTTTACTAAAATACTATAATAAATAATAACTTACGTAGTGTAATGTTCTAACTTTTATATCGATTTAATTTGTTTTTTACACCTTATAAACTTTTCGAAATAACAATGAGTGTTCGTTAAGGGGGACTTCGATACCGACTGTTTTTAAACAGCACAATACAAATGTTTGTGTTTTCTGTGCGTTGTGTAAATGTGAGCGTAGTTATAGTGATCATTGATGTGTCATGTGTGTATAATATGACTGTCACACATAATGTGTGAAGACATAATTTTTGTTTGACAAGTAATATTTTTCTATAATAAATTATTCAAGAATAATACTGCTTGTCCATCGTCATGCCGACAAAACTTGTAATGTGATAATAACGTCATTGAGAAAGTGAGAACATGTAAATCTGTTATGAAGTTAATTTGAGAACGAGGATCTTCCATCTAAATCTAAGTGACTATAATTAAATTTTTTTATACCTACATATCACATAAATGTTTTCTTGACCTAGTTATTAAATCCAAACATTATGTTTGAGTATTAAAACAATATAGTAACAATATGTACCTGTACTATAGGCGGAAATTAAGCACTATAACTGGGAGGACTACAACTACTTAAATTGTTTGACTTAAAATTTCATTATAGATAATGCAACACAATAAGTTTTTTTTTAACAGGGATCTATTTAAAATCTTGAAATGTCACAAATTATTTTGTATTTAAAACTCCATAACACTTCCAATTTCAATACCTAAGGTTTGACAATATTTAAATGTGATAGAATGTCCCTAGGTGTTGTTCTCGTTGCAATTTAAAAACATCAAATATTGTGTGCAACATTTTATTTAATAAGCTTTTTAAGTTCAAAATTACCGTTATTACTAAGAAAATATCGAAAAGGGACTAAGCGATAGTTTTACTACTTTTCAGGAGAGCAGAAACAAAATTGGTATATGTTTTTAACTTTGGCGTTGTGGCTTAGGTTTTCATTTAAGCCTTAGGAATGAAGTTATTATATATTTTGATTCCATTTTATGTTACCTCTATGGCTTGGTACTCGTTATATTGAAATATTCCCCTTAATTTTTAAACACAATGCATTTTGTTAAAACTCACCATTTTAACTTTACCGTTTAATTTAGTTACCACGAAGAACGATTATAAAGTAATATAAACAAAAATACCGTGATAGTTTTTACTCAAAATCTAATAATATAATTTTATAAATTATTTATAATATCAAGTACCTATCTTACTATTGATATTATAAAAGGTGATGAACTATCTAGTGGGGTCCAAGCGCCAGGTGGTTGTCGCTTGGCTATTACAATTTTCATTATTGACGCTTATACCCTAAAAAAAGAGCTTAGCCAATACTTTTATAGCACTTTTGTAAATAAACTTCACTTGTACCGAATACTGAAATAAAAATATCTCATTACCAAATGTAATGGTCATAGGAACACTAGAGCTCTTGTGATCGAATTCTTTAACTGTCGCTTGTCCCGTAGTATACACCATGTCGTTTAGCCCCTAAATGTCGCTTAGCCCCTTTTGCCTTATACCAGTCGAATATATATTCGGTAATAAAAAAATATAAAGGTTGTATACTTTTCTATGGATATTTTGGACTATATTTTTAAAGGAAAATAATGTTAATGACTCTTTAATGACGAAGTGTGACGCTTTTACTCTACGATTTATTTTCAAATTTGATTCTACAGGACTCCCCCCTCCTAACAAACTGTTAAACTCTAGTTACTATCTCATGAAGGGGGGGGGGCTTATTTTTAACTTTGATTTTTTAGCAGTCGAATTGACTATGCCACTGTAACTATTAATTAATATACTTCCTGGTTAGCATATGAATATAAGATTAAGAATTTTATTTATCGGCACCACCTATACGATTTCGCGCCCTATATAGGTAAAATAATATATAATATTATATTATATTATGCGATACACCCATACGTGCATTACGGGCGTTTTAACTGGTTTCCATAAACGACATTACAATATAATAATAGATAACATTATAACGTTATAATAATAATAATATTATGATGGATTACGGTATACATTCTCAACCTTATGGTATATATAGGTGGGTATATCATAATGTGACGAGTGCAGTTTGGTTGAAAACACGACTTTTATGTTTTTTAGTTTTTTACTCGCATTTGAAACCAGATTTACTGTCACTTACACGATTTCTAACACGACACCGTAATAAACGACGACGGCATATTTTTATTATATTATTTCGCTTTGTATTTTTTTCCAATAATTTTCAATGACTCGTGCACTATAATTCGCACAACACGTATATTATAATTTATACTAATATTAATATATATACCTATTAATGTTTATTCAGCTGCCTGTTAGGTACCATTATAAAATATAATAATACGCAATAATACGCAATAATTAGTAAAGTATAAAATAATATTTAGGTCCCGTCGCGAAACCACAAAATTACATACAGTAAAAAATAAAGTGGAATTACAAAAGTATTTTCTTCGAATGTATGGGTAGCTGGCTGGTTAGTTCTTTGAAAACATCGCTGCAGGTTTCGATTTCCTATTTATTTTGTCTCGTTTTTTGTGAACCGCACAATAATATAAAGATGTAGGTAATGTGATGAGTAGTATAAATAATAATATAATATATAATGCAATTATTATGAGGTCGTATGTATCTAATGCAAATATGACGATGACGTGGCAGAATCTTGTATATCGTTTTATCATACATTACCTATTTTTCTCCCCCCGAAGTCGATCTCTCGACCACCCGAGGTCTCATTTTGTTCTAGAAAATTTCGATTTCTTTTTTGCTTCAACGACATTGTTATTATTGTTATTTGTATGTATTAACGTAGGCGCGATCGCCCTCCATCATAACATATAACGCCACCAGGACGAATATTTAAGTCGTATTTTTTCGGATCCATGGGGATAGCAGCTAACGTTTCGTGCTTACGACAATGACACGCGTGCTTTTGGGGAAGTGAAAGGAGTGAAAAAAGTTACGGGCACGTCCCGCTGTGTATTGTGTATTGAATAAGTCGAACGAGGATTGTTAACTAGCCACTATTATGTAAGAGGTACGGTCTGATTTACGACGATATTTTGTGGCCTGCTGGTAATGAGGGGGGAGGTCCCCTGTCTGCTGAAATTAAAGTCATACACACCGCGATTGACTACAAAAAAAAAAACAATTAAGAAACAAATTAAAACGCCGATCGGCGGAGATGATGGTATATTATTATTATATTCGATCGCTGAGGATCCCTCGTGATGTTGTAAAGTCTCTGCACACTCACATGTGTATGGAATTCGTTTTTCTTCGGTAGGTTTTCTTGTTTTCTACGGTGGTAAATGCTATGAAAACTCCCGATTTAAAGCCCACCTCATCAACAAATAAAATTTTTTTGGTCTCTGTAAACAATGAGTTGCTCACTAATGGTAAATAATAATAAGACACTCATTACAAAAAATATTTTTTCACAATTTTAAGTCGTCAAAAAACATTTATCTAAAAAATGTTATTCTTACTATTTTTTTTATGAGGACATGCACTTTTAGTCCCCATTCCGAGCAGAATATTTTTTCGGAGTCCTTATTATATAATATGTATAAAGTTAATAGTTTATAGTTTATATAGTATTGTTTATGAGTTATAATAGTATTTAAAATGTTAACCAATAATATATAATAGGTATAAACTAGGTACTTGTCCTAAATTAAATTTTTATAGATTGAAATCCTCTGAATTATATACATTATGTACAATTATTATAAGTAAAAATATATGTTGTCATTTAAAAGTGTGAAAAACTAATGCAGTATAAATATAATTTAGAAAAATATACAGTAAAAATATACTTATAACCTGCTGTTCAATAAAATTGTATAATAATAATATAGTACCTAATATGTGATATTATAATATTATAATAACTATGTTGTCATTTAGGTACAACGGATGCCATGTCTGCATCAAAATATTAATTATTGAAATTTGCATAATATTATATACGACAAGGGTTCGATTAAATTTCGCATTGTACATATAATATTATAACAACAATAATAATTTGGTCTATGAGATTTATTCGAAGAATTTGTGTGTCGATATAATATAATATTATAATAATACGTCAAGTATTGTGTGCGTAGGTGTAGGTACCATACAGGATGATTCGCCAAGCACGCTTATGCATGATATGAAATATGTATTAAAATTATGACTTTTGTGATTTTAAAGTATATCTAAGTATATGTATGTACGTACCAGGGCTTGCATTTGAAAAAAAAATTCCGTTTTATGTTTTTTATAATTAAAACGTTACACAACTTTCGCGTTTATCGTTATTAACAATTAAAACGTTATCCAAGTTTTGCATTCATCGTTATTTAGAATCACAGCGTTATTCAAGTTTTGCGTTAATCGTTATTTAGAATAGAGTTAATATATATTAAATGTATTAATAATAATTAATAACTAATGCTGGCCCGGATACAGAATATAATATTATAATCAATTATAGTGTCCGTATGCGTGAAATAAATGTTTCTACGAATTCAATATAACTTTTAAATAAATGAATTTTAAATTATTTCGTTTTGCTTTGCTTTTCGTTCAATGAAATTCTATATATTACGTTTTGCGTTATGTTTTATTTAATGATTAATATATTTTGTTAATCGTTATGTTTTGTTTTGTTGTGTTTAATTATTTTTGATTATTGCTTTCCATTATAATAACGTTTACAATCATTTTTTGTTAAATATAACGTTATTATTATGTTTACAAATCCTGGTATATACAAATAATAACCTTATTTTAAAACACTTAGATTGTGTATACCATTTAAAGATGATGTGCCAGTAGGGTTTTAAAATTTCATGAAATTTATTTTCTTGAAATATTTCATGAAACATTTCATTTCCATGAAAAATAAAAATAAAATGTTTATTAGGTATATCTAAAAGTTTATAGTAATCAACCTGCAAATGAAAATTTTTAAAAAGTTGGTTTATTGTATGAAACAAAGAAAATATGTAACTTTGTTACTTATAATTTATAAATTGTTTAACAAATCTATAGTATAACAAATTTAAACATTGCCTTTTAAATCTTAAGTTACAAACTCATAAACCAACTTCATATCATAATATGTTATCATATGTTATAACGTATAGCTCAGCGAATGCATATTATATTATACTATATTTACAATGTAGGTATGACTTAATAGTCGTGAGTCGTGATCTTTTAAAATATACAAAATATTATGATATAAGTATTAAAGAAAGAGTCCAGAGTACCTTCATATATACACACACATAAACGAATTTATAATTACTTATAATACACTATTATTTCATTCACTACCTACTGGAGTTGACTTAAACTTAATGGTTTGAAATAATTCAACCATTATCTTTTGGATAGCGGACGGTAATAATGCCAGGAATATTTTTCAGCACTACATATTATAGAATATACAAATATTATGAAATAATAAATCAACAACAAAAATATGTTTTTCTCTATTTCTATATGTTATAATTTTTTATCATCTATAACCGAACACATTTAAAAGAAGAAAAAATATTTTTCATAATTTCATTGAAATATTTCAGAACCCTATGTGCCAGTGATCACACCAACAATTATTTTTTTAGAATGGAAATCTACTGTTTTCCTGTAAATTATTATGTATTTAGTAAACATTTGTATATCAAAATTTGAATTCAAACGAGTAATTTTTGAATATTTAACTTTGTGTATTAAGGATAATAATATGTCCATGATAAAAGGTTCTGGTCACTCTGGGGGATATATGATGATGTTAAAATTAAGTTATTTACTAATTAATAATTTATTTAATCAATCAACATTTTATACTTTGTAAATATTGTCCGAGGATAATAAAAGCTACATATTATTAAATATTAAATCTGTTGTATAGTTTTGTAAAACAATTTTTAAGGACCATTATCCTTTGTACATACATTTTAAAAACTACTCGTTTGGGTCGGCATCAACAATCCCCTATACTATATTATAACTTTATCGATAGCATCGAAACCGTGGGGAAACCACCTAATAGAGGTACCTTAAGTTTTCATACTTTGGACATTTGCTGCCGTCTTCTAGATTTAATTTTCTTAGTGTTATAGCAGGACTCGGACCACCAGTAAAATCGTATTGGAATTCGCTTATATTTTAATATAAATATGACGTAATATTAGTCGACGGACGGGTAAAAAATCATAATTAAAATCGAGTGTACCTATTACAACGATGTAGGTAGGCACTTATATACGAATAAACCTACGATAATCACTGCTTTAGATTTATGGAAGGTTTTTTTTCGCCTTACCGTATGTCCATTTATATAGTTTATATAATATATTATTATATATTTTACAGTGTTTTGTAAAATGTATACAAATATACGTTGCAGCATAAATATTTTAAAATATGCACTCGTCGCGTGCATACGCATGATTTACGGCCGGCGTGTTTAGTGTTTATCTCGTTTTATTCGGCGTCGTTATACAGTCTGCTGGCGAAGAGCGAATTCGAATAAATAATATTGTTCACGTGCAATATTTATAGGTAGGTACCTACATAGTTTCGGAAAGCCTGCCAAAGCCCATTAATGCTGAATTTCGGGCAAATAACATCATAATGTATTATTATTATTTTGTCGGCACGTATAAAAGTGTGAAATAAATACGCACGACCAATTTTTTATCTCCAATAATATGATATGGGTATTACGTTATGGCCATTTCTATATAATATCATGATGCTGTTATCTTCCTGGCTTGCCTAAGCTGTTTACGTCGTATGTTAATGTAACGCAGCAGATACGTAGGCACAGTGTACACAGTTTTTAGGGTTCCCAATCTTAATACATGTATATTATTGTCTATACTAACATTACTATTCGCTACGACGCAGTTTTATATTATGTGTAATAATCGGTATTTCGGATATCAAGCGGGGTCTAGAACCGTAAAAATAATCGCTTGGAAAAGTATTCGAGAAAAAAAAAAAAATTCAACAAGAAATGCGACCCCCCCTCCAATCATAAACTCAAAAATTGTACAGTATAAAAAAAATATGGTCTCTCTCAATATCAATTATCTTACAATATACGACGCGACTGTCTGTGGAAAAAATGTCAGATCCGAATTCAGATATTATATAACATTTTAAAACTGCGGTGGCGGATAACCCATCTCTTCCAATTATATAAAATATTTAATGAATTACACGAGCACAAACAACGTTGAAACACCACGACGAACCGACTAATCTTAGTGTCATACGTTGATCACACCGATGGCATCGCTCGAAACCATCGGTATACTGGGAATCAGTAAGTATAGTTTGTTTTTCCTGCAGTGTTATTATAAGACTGTTGGAGTATTTGTATTGCCGGCGATACGACATAATAATACACTGGATGACAAAAATAAAAAAAAGACGAGTTGACAATAATATTACTTTTAGATGTTAGAAATTAGAATTCATTGTAGATTATACAGAATCGACATTATATTATATGGTATTAACAACTGTTAGTTAATGGAATACATAAACGAAATTCTTTCGTAAACACGCATTGAGGAAAAAATTGGAACTAAAAACAAATCGGGTTTTCGTCAGTGGTTACCACTGCGTCATCTCAAAGTAAAAATATACAAAAAGTAAAATAAAGCACATTGATATTCATTTACATAATTCTCTGCCATTAAGTCCCGAACTCTGATGATAATTATAATGCTCATGACGTTATAATGTTTAATTGTAAAAAACGATTATCGTCACAACTATAAAGACCTACTTAAAATTATACGGCAATAGTTTTATTCGAGGTAAACAATACTTATGTTTCAAGTACCTACCAGCATTTTATTACAATGTATTATTTTTAATGTGATAACAAAGTAAAATATGACAATACTTTTTATTGCAAAGGATCGATTCATTGATATAGATTTGTAGGTACCTACTTACCGCCGTACCGTCTATCACTTGTCACAATATTATATAGGTTATTAGAGCTAGAGAAAAGATTTTTATGTTTTTACATATTTTTACTGAGAGTATGCCTCCACTCCAATTGGATAAGTTTTCTCGACGTTTAATTTTCGTATAAACTGATCTATAACATTTTTCATCGCATACAAAAGCATATTTCAAGGTTAAAGAATATTTTGGGAAAAATAAAAATATTTTTACCCCTGTCAGTTTCTATACCACCATCAAGACGAAAACACACAAAGCAATATTGATAAGAATATAAATTCGAGGAGAATGACTATACTCCGTCGAAGTTAAGAAACGTAGTCGGCAATGACTGGTTTTTATCGTGCTGCAATCAGGCAACACCCGTTTTTCACCCCCAACCCAGTCAATTATCTGTATAACTGCCGTGTAGTATTGCCACACCCTTGCCCACAATTCGGTATCCGACTACGTTTCTTAACTTGAACAGAGTATATTGGGTTTAGCGTGGTGTCGTTGAGCGTCGAGGGAAGCGAGTCTAATCGCAAAGGAAGTCGAAACGGGAGAAGAGCGAGCCGGGCTATGACTAAATATATGACGTTTTGAATTATTTTTCAAAAATTAGAATTAATTTAACTATTTTATTATTTTTGTAAACTGTTACTTTTATTTGTCTTTTCAGTATTTAATACATTTTATTTATACATATAAAAGACTATTTTGATGAAATATATAAAACATAAAAATATCTTATTTTTAAGATTTTAAGAGCATATAAATCCGGTCTCTACATCCCTTCTTCTTCACTTTTCTCTCTTTTGTTTTGGCCTTTAAGACCACATACACAAATGTCACCATCTGTCTCTAACCTTTGCTGCTTCCCTCCATCTGATTGTTGGTCCTATCCTTCCTTCTTCACACAGCTTTTTCCCTTTAACCTAGCCCCCCGCCCCCAAGGAAATTTTCCCATGGAATCCTCTTATCAATTATCATAACCAAAGATCCTGGCTTACACCATGCATGACTCACATTAGTCTTCTCTTAGTGATCTGTTCAATTATATCAGGCCTCTAAAATTGAATTCAGACTTCATAAACGTGTAATTTTCGTCATTTAATGGTTTGACTAACAAACACTGGGCTATATATTTTCCTTAGTACTTTCCTCTCAAATACCACTACAGCCTCAGTACTTCGATGCCCACGTTTCAGAACCGTATAGAAACAATTGGTCGTAATAATGTCATGTACGTCCTTATTTTTAAATTCTGGAGAGGGTGACCTATTTATAAGGACTTTTATAGCCCTTAGTATCTTTTATTTGCTATAGTTATATCCTCTACCTTAACGTCATTATCCTGCGTTCCATTTGACCTCAGGTACTTAAATTGTGATACCTACTATTTTGAAAGTATGTCCTACCCTTTATACAATATATATAATTATAATGATAACAGTTATTAGTCGTATATAGTACGAGCGTCACGTGCCTACACATACATCGCTATTAAAATATGCGTATAATGTGATAATATTAGAAAAAAAAAATGCTGTTCCGTGAAAGGTATGACGGTATAATAATGATAAAAATAATATGGTCCATGCATGGCGGCCGTGCAATATAATGTTATGTATATCATATTAATACAACGTTCGTACTACATTATATTTTGTACCTGCTGCAACGCCACCCGACCACCGGCGAGCAATTACTATATTTTATTCATGGTGCACGACGTGATAATAATATTTTAAGTACGCGTTTTCCCATTCGGCCTTCTGGGAATCTAAGTCGGTATTTTGTCCGCAATATTATGATGCAGCTGTAAAGTGCTCAGACATTTCGGTATTTCATGTTTTTACATCACACGTCGACCACATTCGACCGATTTTCTTTTCTCCTATCATCCGATTTGTGCGTATATTATCATAATATTATGATAATCATAAATATATAATATTAGACGCGTACATTACACGTCATTTGTTCGTAAATAAATAAAATAATAAAAAGATAAAAATTCTCGATGTTTTAATGTTATACAACAGTGAAGACAAATCGTTCGCCGTTAATAAAAAAAAAATAATAATATTAGGGAACACCAAATATACATTTTTTATGTGAAGACGAAATCGATTGAAATTTTATAAAAACATAAATAAATAAATAATTATATTATAGTGTAATTTATATTATGTATTATATGTAAATATAATATGAATCTTATTTCATGTTTTTTATTTTTATAAGAAATATACAATCTATACTAGGTACTTAGCATAATAGGTATATGTGATATTAGAGACTTAAAAAACTAACATGGTAGACATGATTGAGAAGTCACCCACTAGTGGCTCTTTGCTTGAGTGGTTACTTCATGTTAATTAAAAAAAAAAAAATTAAATTAAGCTAGTAGTCAAATATTACTAGTTAAGTTAAAAATTAAAAACCTATTTACTTTTTGACTTGGGTAACTTTAATTTTTTAACCATCGTTAATATTAATGCCACCGTTTTTGTATCGTGTTCTAGACTTAACTGCAACTTTGACTGTTTTTTCAGCGAGTTTATTTACAATAAATTTCCGTTTAGTATGTGTGTCCGCCGCGTGTTTAGGTTACGTCTTGTGTCGACTGTTTATTCAAGTGTACCTATCCTTCTGAAACGCTCACGAGTGGTAGTTGTTTAATATATTAAATCGAAAACATCCGTTTCGCGGAACACAAAAATAATATATATATATATATATTATATTACATATAACCATGATAAATTTACATTCCATCAGAGGCACATAATTTGAGGATGGGGTGTTGGTATAACCTGGCATATGTTAACGACCAAGTTCTAAAGTAGTCCGTCGGTTGTCGGCGAGATTGGCCTACTAACTGGTCTGGTCGAATTGGGATCTCATACGATTTTTGATTTCTGTGAAATGCATTTAAAACATGTCTATGGCTTATAATATGATACACATACACAGCATAATATTGTTGTTGCTATTTTTTGTATAATTATTTAGTAATTTTATTTCAATTTCAATTAATCTTGGTACCTATATAATTTTTACTCTCAGGGCTGTTGGCACGAGATGCCCCCCCTCCGTACAACATGGAAACCGTACAACATGGAAAGTATTACCAGATCGTTTTATTTGGCGTCACTGTTGAAGGATAAAAAAACAATAAAAATAATAACAATCTACAAATAAGAGTTGATTCGCATATAGGTATCTCTTACCTTTAATATACGCCTATCTTATAAGCACGTTTATCAAAACTTGGGTCGGTAAATTTGCTCATCGCGAATGCTATAAAATTTTACGTATATTATGCCAATAAGTGCGCTTTATTGGCATTCTGCGGCAGCTTAACTATAAAATATATTATGATAATAATAAAATATATAGCTGTCACGGTCTTACTCGGCGTCTACGAGTCGGTCGAGTCCAACACATGGTCCGGTGCACTATCTGCAGAATATGGTCCCGAGAATAGTCAATAAAGCACTCACTATATATGGCTGTACGTAATATTGTACACCGCGGCGGGTACGGGAATTAATCGGAGGAAACGTTTGGCGGATGCGGTGGCCCGTGAAAAGTTTTCGTTCGTCGGTCGTGGAAAACACAATAATATTGTATAATAATAATATGAATCCAAAGATAAAGTCACCGACATCGGCAAGTCCTCGAAACTTATACGATGCGAGCACGACGACCTAGACCGATGGTCGAAAGCATAGTAATAATATAATATTATGTCGATCTTCATGTGAATTATTGTTAAAATTGGAATTTTTTAGAATACGATTGCGTACGGTGGTTCCATTCGGCGGTGCCTTTTTCACAATACGGTTCGGTATATGCGCAACGTTGCCAAATTTTACGGATTGTGTACGACTAACATAATAAAATAAATCCATAAAACAACAAGCCGTCCAGAAACCTCACAAAAAATATACTTCAACAGCCAATTCCGTAGTGATAGACTATCAAACATGGCATGTGTATAGTGATGGTATCGCCAATTAATAATATTGTTGTGAGTGTAAATACAAAATGTACAGAGCATAAGTTTTTAAACAGTTCAATTAAAACGTAGACTTTATAAAATGACAAATATATTAGGTACCTACATAAATAATTTATTGATTTAATGGTTCA
Source organism: Macrosiphum rosae (assembly GCA_016617965.1). Classification (NCBI taxonomy): domain Eukaryota; kingdom Metazoa; phylum Arthropoda; class Insecta; order Hemiptera; family Aphididae; genus Macrosiphum; species Macrosiphum rosae. Next base: position 13,040 of record WHPZ01589182.1, on the reverse strand, counting down.
CTAAAATTTAATAGACCAATCATAAGCTACTAAATCGTGTTTAAGGGACCATTCAAGCTACTATAAATACATTACATTTCATGTTTAAGGGCCTGACATAATATTATGTACTTACATCAAATTATCAGTTTGAAATTCAGTACTCGGCCTCAGAAAACTGTAACGACAAGATTCGAAAGATTCGATATGAAAGTCAAACTTTTTTGTAGTCTAAAAACGTATTTCAAACCACTATAATAATTACACATTAATAATTATAATACAGTAAAGGTAGATTATATATATATATATATATATATATAGTATGAATGGATGGCTTGGAAAAATATTATGATAATACGATAATAATATTAAACTTCCGCGGGATGCTCTAAGGTCAGCGGTATAGGTATATAGATAGACATACTGCTGTCGACCTTTGTATTTTGTAAGTTTAATTCGTTACACCTATAATTCTGACAATTATTATGCTATACTAGGTTTTTATTTTAACATTTTATTCCGATACGACTTCCTAAGCGGACTGACATAACGAACATTTTTTGCGTAATTTGTATGTGGACAATCTTTCCTCCATGCCATAGGGTTAACCACCAGTTTTTACATCACATACTCTTCACACTCTCAAAGTATAATGCAATTATTTTTTAATGCGTTACAATAATGATTTTTGATATACCTACATGATTAATAAAATACAAAATTTTTATGAAATTCTTAATATTCTGTGTCACGAGTGCTCCGCGGTCGGCTAACAGTCCGAGTTGTTTTCTATTAAGTTTATAATATTATAAACGAATTTACAATACGATATGTATATAATAAAAATGATATTGACACAAATTATGTAAAGTTTGATTCCGGGACAATTGACCTTTCCGATACACTTGCTTGGACTTCTCGTTCAGCAAAAGTACTGGCCAAACTGGGACTTATGGCAATCCCAACAAATGTTGGACAATAAACATAACGAACAATTGTAAATATTAATTTCATGGAATACAACAACTACACATTACGAGGTGACTTACAGTGTGTTATCTTATTAACGACCACCGACGACGTTATAAAATAAATCCACCTGCATTGTCGGTTCAATGAAATCTTTTTTTTTCAATCGAAATAATTAAAGTCAAAACCGTGTTTCTCACGAACAAGTTTCACGCAGTATAAGTAGCAGTGTACATTGTAAAGATATGTTCAAAAAAAAAAAAATAAAATAAAAAACAGCTTCTCCGGTTAAATCGTCAAGTAATTTCAGCCAACTCGCGATACTATAACGAATTCCAAGGGACCGAGAAAAAAAAGTTCGTTAAGTACATCAAAATATTCCGTAAGGTATGTCAAGAGCATAATAAACCAACATAATTCATTAAAGGAGATTTAAAGAAAATGTAAATCAACACACAATAAAATTGATATTTCGTTTTCTGTTGATAAAATATGTAAAATCATAATATACAAAAGTTAAGTAAACATCAGTCAGAAAATTTTATTTTTAAAAAAATAATCTGTAGGTACCTAATTGTCATTCATAGGAGCACTTACCCGTTCAATAACGATTACTAATATATTCCCTCCGTGGCAATATTTGTTTTTAAACGTTCCGCCAGGTAAACACTTAAAAAACAATCCTGTCTCGTCCGTAATGAACACGTTTTTCGGCTCTTAGAGTTTCACCTTTCGGTCGTCATATAGAGCCATTTTACACCAACTGAAGTACGTCTTTTTTTAATAGCTATAGCGTACCTAATCGAGCACATATTGTAGCAAAATTATCGTTGGAAAAACTTCGTAATAGCAAGCCACAGAATTGTAAAAATTCGTTACACCTCGAAAGCTTTGGCCTGAATAACTTCGTTATATCTAGGGGACCAAAATACAATTTAAAATTTTGTTATGTTGCGAGATTTTCATGACAACCGCATTCGAATTATCGAGATTTTCAATACATCAAGTCGTCATATCGCGAGTTGACTGTAATAGCAGTATTATGAACACCATCACCGCTACAGTGTTCAACCATCCATGACCAACTTAACCAACAATATAATTTTCTTATGCCTAATCAGTTAACGAATTGCCACAAGCACACTGTATGTAGGTAAAGGTAATATAAATCAGACTGAAACATTTTGGTGGGTGATAAAATGTTCAATTTAGTCGAAAATTATCGATTTGGTACCGAATAATTCTCATACTATATAAGATTGTTAAAAAAAATGTTTAAATTATTTTATTTTTATTTATTTTACGACCACATTTTCACATAAATTATAAATAAGACGTTAAATTAACTAATAGTCAATTGAATAAGCATTTCATTTTGTTGGTAAATTTTTTCATCTAATATTACATTTATAATATAATATCCATTATAAATACTCGTATATTACAATATAGATAATAATATAAAACAACCACAAGAAGTAAAAACCAATACTTTCTATTTACAAATTGTTATTTTTTATGTTTTTGTATATTGTATTTATCTAAAACTCATTGTTTTTAAGTTACCACTAATATCTCGTTCAATATTTAAAATATTTAAACTATTGATTATTCACGTAGTTCAAAAACCACGATCGAGTGGTCTGAAATGTGTAATCACTGGAATCGTTATAGCAATAATTTTAAATAATTTATAAGAGTTAGGAAAAAAAAAATTTGTCATCGTCCAGGTATAAAGTCGTTGAAAATATTATGAAGTATGGTAATTATTATTATTATTATTGAAACATTACACAAATATGTCAGAACGCATAACAATGTTAAAACATAATGAATTCGGAAAATCGGAAAATAAAATATTAAAATATTATGCAGAAATCAAGAATTATGGTCAGGATTTTTTGGGGTGCCAAAGACCCACTAGCACCCCTCCCCCCACCATTTTCGCCCGTAAATAATAATAATACAATATACTCAGTCGTGTGTAGTAGCATTATTACTATTATAATATATTATTATTATGTTCGTCATTAAACACACGGCCGAGGTACAGGCGTTTATATAAATATATTGTATAGGTAGGTCTGCTTGTGCGTGTGTGTTTTATTATTATAATAATATGTATATGTACATCCGCGCCCGGTAAACGGCGATAAATCAAGTTATCTGATTACGCGTTTGAGGTCGACGAGGAAAAAATGTGAAAAAAAACCACCAACGGTCTGGCGTTTTCCGATGCGAAACCACTACGCGTGATAATGACAATATCATATTATTATTATTATTATACAATATACACACCTATATAATACACGTATTCAACTTTATATATATTACAATAATAAAATTAATATCATACAAAGTATACAGAGTGATCCAATATGTGCACTCACTATTTCGAAAAGTTTTTGTTTTATTAAAATATTGTTTTTTTACAATATATACTCCTCATAGTCATTATTTTTAAGAACTATACAAGTGTACCAATTTTTGTGTCTCGATTTTCATCAAGACTTATCGATATACTCCAAAAAAACATTCTGCTTCGGAACAAGCTATAGGTATAAAAGAAATTAACGTTACAGTCATTAAAATGGATACAATTATATCATAATATTGTGGAGAGTGAACCATATATAAGTGTCTGCGATCACTATTCCGAAAATTTACTTTTTTGAAAATATTGTATTTTTACAATTCCCTTCAATTTTCATCATGACTTACGCAATTATAATCCGTTTGGTTTCGGAACAAAGTATAAAAAAAAAAGAACGTCATAATTCGGCAAAGTGAAAAAGTTGTAAATTTGTAATTTGTTTTTGAAAAGTGGTCTTGCAACGAAATCAAAATTCCAATTATGTAAAATAAATTAATTTTCAAATATTATCACACGCGTTACTATATAACCTGACAGTTCTCTGTTTATATTTATATTATATTATTATCGTTTGGTGTTATATAGAACAGTGCATTTAATAATGTTATACATTTTACTATCTGGGTAATCCAGAGTATTATGATATAATATTTTCTATGGGACGATCTGGGCTGCTGGATTATTCTAATATTCGGGCATTAATATAATATACATACTATAATATTAGTATGGATATTTGGTTCGCTAATTTTTTTTAATTTTTAATTTATACCTATCACTGTACAAGCGATTATTGGCGTATTTGCATAGTATTATATTATATTACGTTTTAATCGAATCGATTGACGCTGCAACTGTGTATGACTATATTTTAGTAGGTAACAGGTTTGTTTTAATTTGAACTTTATCGTCCCAAAATAAGCTAGAAATCGTGATCGCCATCGTTTTATCATATTTTAATAATATGAATTGGTTCAAGTTATATTTTTCGGATAGAAAATTATTATCTATGCTATTTGCAGTTCTGCGGCGATACAAGCTACTCATTTTTCCAACGAGGGCTTTAGTTGTTACTGATTTTAATAGATTATGCCAAAATATTAAGATATATTATGGAAATAATTTTAGATTATTTGAAAACTATAGTCATCAATAGCCTATCTAAATGAGTTTTGAAGTCTAAACACAATTTTTATTATTTAATGACACTGAATCATTAGACGACCACTAAAGTAAAATATTGTCTAAAGTACCTATGATCACTAAAGTCAATATCTTTATTTTCAGCTTACAAGATTTTTTATAATATAAAAATAATAATTTCTTATACAAAATATGCAGGTAGGTACTAAATCATGGTAAGATCATCAGGAAATTTAGTTGAAGTCCTCTTGAATATACATATACTGTTGTACTGATGATGACTTCTGACCCGACGACAGCTGCAAGGAAAAGTAATAACGTTCTTGATGATGAATATGAGGAAGTGGTCTTTGGGGGTGCGAGAAGATGAGATGAGGATGAAAGGAGCTGTAGCAGTTGCTAGTGAGACAATATGTAGGCGCCGGTCGAGGTTCAGGTCGGGTCGGCCAGAAATAGCGTTTTCCAGACCACATGTCTTGCCCGTAACTCGTTGATGTCTATGAAATAAAATATGTAACAGTATCCGAAATGCGTTTGTTTCGATATCGCAAAGTAATCAGTTACAAAAAAAAAATTGCACGTGCCATTAATATTCAATACTAGCTGATGCCCGTGACAAATTAAATTTCCATTTTTGGATTGACCCCTTCTTAAACTCCGTTATAAACTGCACAGATGTTTACCACTGCAGTTATTTGGGTTGTTTTGATTGAATATAAAATACAATTCTAAAATTATAATATCCAATCATAATGTAATAGTGACAATTTTATTTTCCGTAACTAATGGCGAAAATATATAAATAAAAAAAAACTATAGTTTTTCGTGTGTCAACTGTATTCAACATTTAGTGCAGAACAGTAAACAATTTAGCCTATGATACCACGGATCTTACTGAACCAATTAAAAAAAAAGGTTATGGAGATCAGTCGAAACTGTGGATTTGCATATAAGGGTCATCCGTTTTAAGGCTTTGATTTTATACATATATACTTTAGTTGATATATTTATCAAGTATATGGCTGTTCCTGTACGGCGTTGTACGTACAAAATTAAATATAAACTTCGGTTTCAGTAAGTCAGCCGTTTCATACAAAACGTAACTTAATTCAATGATTTTTACTAATGTTTATTATTTAATTCAAAATACGGGTAACTTCCGAAGTTGTCAGTTTATCAGCAGTAGTTATTAAAATTTAATTCAACAGAAAATTTACCCCTCCCTAGCCATGCGCCACTCACTTTACTGGGGTGTCGATCGACGCACCCTTGTACCGGTTGTACCACTATTTGTGTGTGCTACAAATTGGAGGTCAATAATGTTATTAATAACACTATTATCTGAACAAATTTCAAGTAAAAACGCGACGCACGAGTATAGGCGCAAATTGGGGGGGGGGGCTAAGCCCCCCCCAATCAAAAAACCTATGACATACACTATTAAAATGCAATATTGCAATAGTCTACTTGCCTTTAATATATTCAACCCCCCCCCCAAGGCTAAAGTTGAAATTGTGCCTATACGCACGAGTATTGTCGCGGTGTTAAACATGACGTTTGCGTCTCTCATAAAATGTATTGGTATTACGGCATTCGCATAATATAATCCGAGTGACAAAAACTCATCGTACACTGGCTGACGGTGTTTTTACATATAATTTCGTTTATCGAGTCAGATGACATATTATTATTCTACGACGACGACGACATTACACGAGTATAATAGTGTGTTCGGGGTACACGCGTATTTTATATAAATAAACGTCTGCCAAACATTATATAAGAATATGTGAACTGTACAATAATATGCGAGGAAAATCTCGTTTGACGCTTGTCATCGACAATATATATATATATTATACACATAATATCATTATACAGCCCTATACTCTGGTCTCCGGACCATAGATGCAGAGATACGCCAATGCTTCAGACTAAAATGTATTTATTATTATTACTATACGGTTGTGCGAAGTTATTCGTGGGGCCAAATATTTCTGACAGGTATACATTCAGAACTCTTTTCACGTGGTTATATATAGGTAGATGAGAAATGTGTACGGGTTTGGTTCATTAAAACTGTCGTCAACAATTGTTACAATTTTTTTCGTCAATTTTAATTTTATTGAGTAGGTAATATAATTGTCTTAATATTGGTATGGGGTTACCCCGCAAAATGTTTATCCACTACTCCGCCCATCTAAACTTAAAATACTTATAACTCATAAACTACTCGTCTTAAGTTCGATTTTTATGTATCAAAAAACTTAGATAAATATTCTGCTTTGGAATATGAAATTAAAACTCTATGCTGTCATACAAAAAAGTAAAGAACTTAAAAAATAATAAGGATAAAAAATATTTAAAAATATAATTTTTTAATGAAAACGTGGTTTTTTTAACAACTTGAAACTATTTAAAAAAATATTTTCAAAAACATTAATACTTTTTGAGATAATGAGTGTTTTACGCTTAATCAATCACCTTGTATATAATTTTCTATTAAATCTTTCTAAACCATATAATAGTATAATTGAATATTAGATTATGCATGTTACGTGGTAGTTACGGTAATTATAACGTTTTAAATTACAATCTTATAGTATGGGCCAATAATTTTAAATTTATTATAATTGCCTTATCAAAATAAACACATTTTGTAAAACTAGTTACACTTAATTAAATTTATAAATATAATTTCAGTTGTCGTAGTATTACAAAATATTATAATAATTTATCTGCGATTCAAAATACTCTTTAATTCAATCGACAAAAAATAAATAAACACAACCTGCAGTATAGAACCGAAAACACTATTTATTCTCGTCATATATTATTATATATTTATTGATGATTATAGCCTACAGACCTCGTCCTGCAGCACTGCATGCTTAAAATATAATATATCGATGAGAATATTTTATTGGGACAGCGGTCTCGACTTACGGAGTCACGGAGATGAATAAAATCACAATATTATACGAGTATACTACCCCTAAATGTTATTTATCTGTAATATCATTGTCATTATATAGAGCTTATAATATTTCATACAGCTGTAATACAGCGAGTGCTCTCTACGAGTTTCACCTTGCCATTTGTCAATTTATACTCATCCTGCAACCACCTATAACTTATCCTGTATTCCTGTACTCGCGGGACTCTTTTCAATCTATCTACCCGCTGACTAAGACTTAAAACGTCCTCAACTGTTCTTTAACATTTCACGGATGGTGGTTTTATCTCAATGCGAGCTGTGGCTATAATTTCTTTAATATTTTTGTAATTTACCGAGATAAGATTTAAGCACTTATAAAAATGGTTACAATTATATAAAAAAGTTGTTTTTTTCGTTTCTGGTAAACCAAAATATATTCGTAGTCACAATGCCGTTTTAGATTTTGAGCGATGAGACGAATGTATTTTCTATATTTTTTTAACCTCCTTTTACATTATTATAACTCGAATCCTCCGTGGTACCTCTTAGTGGTTGTATATTATAATAATATTGTAATGACTTTAGACCGCCCTCAACCGGAGAGCATTACTCTTTTGCTGGGAGACTATAACATTTTATCCTCGAATTGAATTGAAAACGCTATATAAGCGTCGTTAGGAAAAATATTATGTTTTACAACCGAATCGATCTATATAAATAAATCGGACAAGTTACGTACGGAAAATTTCGATATAATATGTACGTTTGAATTACTTGGCATCAAAAATCAGAATTGTGTCAGAAGTAGTCGGAAGAAGTCCTTTTAGCCCCTCCTCGCCACCTGCAGATATGAATAATATTAAAACATATTTATCATCTTTGAAATAAAAATATATTACCTATTCAATGTATATATAGGTAGGTACTACCAAATAACATAGTTGAAGAATAATTCAATGATATCTAATAATTATAATAAAAGTGTAACATTATTTTTTAAATACACCACAAATTCCACAGATGTCCGTGCCCCTTCCTGGTGTGACTTTGCAACTTTATAGGTCCTGATATTATCATCTTTCTTTATTCTGGTAACTATATGAGTTCTCCAAAATTACTTTCATGTGCCACATATCAGTATATTACGTCTTGGTCTTTCTCTATCAGTTCTAATATTATGTAGATAAGTGAATACTTATCTACGTCCTAGTACTTTCAGTGTTATGATTTTTGGATATTATTCGTATCATATTATATTCATATCCCTTTGGTTCAGATATTTTAAAATTTATACATGTTGATATTAAAGTCGTCAATTTTTTTTGTAAAATCTCTAAAAATATTAATTCCGTCGTTCTCCGATCGTTTGACATTGTAATCGTGTTATATTTTTTTATTTTCTAGCTACAAGTGCATAAAATGGTTTTAACTGAGCTTTGACTTCTTGCAAACTATACCACAAAAATATTTCATCAAATACTAGTATTTTTTACACTGATCATCTAGGAGAGTGCACTCTGTACAGATTTAAAATCGCATTAAAATTATGGTAGATCAAAAAAAAGTGACTTTAGACATGGGCTCGATATTATAATAATATGTGCAATGTATATACAATATATTGTATAAAATATCTACATGGACAAGCGCGGGGCTGCATTATTGTTATTCAATTACGCCATTTTAGTACTACCGTTATGAACCACCATTATCGTATCATTATTTTGAGAGCAATAATAATAATTATTAATTATTTTATAAGTGAAATCATAATTTATCCCATTAAAATATTATATAATATTATCGATTAACCATGATGATGTTTAATTTTAAATTATTATATTGTTTCAGACTGCAGCTGACCGGCCGATAGACTACTTCACTAACTGACCGTCTACTGACCGACCGACGGGCCACACCCGACCACCCATCGCCGCAATAACGGGACCGGGTTCGGGTCGTGGTGCGAACAGTGGCCGGGCAGAGCAGTCAGCCAGCTGGACAGCCGTACCAGCAGCAGTCGTGCACGTCAGCAGCCGCAGCCGCCGCCGTGCTGAACCGACAGCCACCGCCGTCCCCCGCACCGCACCGGCCCCGACTCGTCTGGCCCGTTAGCGGCCTGTTTGCCCCGACCGTCGTACAGCCGCCGCCTGTCATGCACCACCAGGTGGCCCACCCGCACTGGATCGCCGCGGCCGTGCAGCCCTGGGGCTTGCCCCAACAGCTGGCCCCGTCGCAGAACATGTTGGCCCTGGCCGCGATGGCGCCTACCGCGATGGCCCCGGCCACACCGGGCGCTGCGCCCATCGCTTTCATCGGGTTGCATCCGCACCACCCGCATCACCCACACCCACACCATCCGCACCACCCACATCACCCTCACCATCACCCGCATCATCTAAACGCGATGCCGGCGCAACCGCTGCAGCCGTCGCCGCCGCCTCAGCATCCGAACCACATGGCAGGCCATCACTCGGCCACGACGGCCGCTGCCGCCGCGTTGGCTCTTCTCAATCAGCTGCACCACCACCATCACCAGCAACAACAGCAACAGCAACACGATCTCGCGCACTTGTTGCTTCAACAGCAACAGCACCAGCAGCATCAGCAGCTACAGCACCAGCAACAGCTCACGCCACTGCCACAGCTACAGGTAAGCGTCTACAAACATCCCATATAGCACCTGCACTCATCTATATTATAGTATCCCCGACAACTCCTTGAACCAATAACTTCACCCCCAAAAAGACAACAAATATTGGTACAAGTTAAAGCAGGAGATAGTATATATTATTATCTTATTACTTCTTTCCAACGAAATCGATTTCGTATATTAATACATTGGTAATTACCTATACTGTTCTACGTTTTTTTTACAAAATGTTATGATTGGCCTCGACCAGGTCGATGTGTTCACATCTGTGGTTTGCGATGATAATATCGTATATGGGTTTGCATATTATTGTAAATAGGCAATTATATTATAAACGGCACACACACAAACACATAGAACGATGGAATTTCCTCGGAACTAATTAAACATGAAACAATAACTGTATATGATGTATATATACCATGGTATATTATGTATTATAATATATACCATCCATTTTGTACCGGTATCGTATGAGAGTTAATTAAAGTTCATTGTCACCAAATACGACTGCAACCACATCGATGAGTCGGTGTCTGCTGCACAATAACGATTTAATCGACGCACTATGCAATTTACTAATAATAATGTTTGTGTGACGTGGTGCACCGCAGTTGGTTATTATTTTATTATTATTCAGTTTCGTCGAAAGCGGAATCACATTGTCATATTTGGTGCGCTCGAAACAATAATTATTATACTGTCAATAATATAATATGAAAATATTTTAAACGAAAAATTCGTATTCTGACTATTTAGGGCACATATTAATGTAAAGTACATTATTTTTTGAAAAAAAAAAATTCTTCCCTCTAGAAGAATGCATTGCAAGTATACGTAATTAATTTAATGTAATAACTGATACCTACTTCAAAGATGAAACTTTTATTTTACATTTTTTTTTAGCATTTTCGTGTAGTTTTATTAATTGCAGTTTATATCAATATTTTATTCTAGTGTAAATTTGTAAATTAAAAATATCATATCAAGAAATATAGTTTAAATCGATTTTAGGTATATTATATCCGTACCAAATTTCAATCATAAGTATATCAACAGTTTACCGGCAAATTAAAAAAAAAAAACATTATAAAAACTTCAATGTGTACTATACAATATTATACGTTATTAGAATAGGCACTGAAAGATATAGAATAACAATACTATTATAGTTGTATACGTGCATATTTAAAGTTTGTCTGGGGGTGAATATGTGTACCCCGTGAGAGTGGTGACAGGTTAAGATAAAGAAGTGTTAGAATTTCCGAAAGTTAAACTGTCGTTAAACTCTCGCTTGAGTGACTATCAAAAAAGTTTGGGTAATTTGTAAGGGCATTATTGGATTGAAAAGGCTATTATTTAGAGAATTTTTAATTGTTTTCAGACCATTTAAATCCGAGCACTATAGTCTCGTACCAATAAGCATTTTTTTAAAGTGATGTACGTGCCCGTCACTCATCCGTCCAAGCAAAGCCTTAATGGCCATGTGAAATCTTATCGTTCGTGTGCACATTATAATATCCTATTTTACGGAAAATCATATAAATTATCAGTTACAATACAATATAGGTAATTATATTATCGGAACGTGCAGTGGCGCCGGCCGGACATGATAATAATGTGTTCGAACAGGGATCGGTTCATAAACGTAAAATGAATTTGGTCGTTATAATATTATATATTATTAATCCTGGGCAGGTGCGGGTGGAGGTCCTAAGTCAATACGTACATTTCAATAATATTATTGTTGCAATATTACAGTTTGGCGCCACACCGATCGTATAATAAGGCATGCAGTAAAACACTTATATTACACGACTAATCCATATTATATGGTCGCCGTTTTATAGTATCGTTTCGCAGTATATATACCTTTAGGTACACGAAATGCTTTCGTATTACGTTCTGTGGCACTTCCGGCCGGATGAAAAACCATTAGAACCACCGCTTGTTAGGAAATTGTCCGTTACCTGTGTGTGTAGATAGGTAGTGGAAAGGCATGTATTGACGCTGCCAAGCGTTCCTATAGGGTTCGATGCTTTTAAGTTACTATGTATAGTGTTACCTTGCGCATTATTGTATTGCTTGCAACTGTGTGATGATAGTACAATATTATAATCGCTTATAAATATACAGGGTAATTCTACAAGCATGTCCCCTCCGTTTTTCCCCATTTAAAATAGTGAACTTACGCACTTATTCGAATTTCGGTTTTTGGAATTTTTCAGTATTATAATTTATAATACACAATAATATATGTGGACCATATTTTCAAGTATTCAGATTTCTAATACCATTGAAGAAGTGCCCCGTGACGATATATAAACTTGTGGTTTTGCAAATGAGAACAAACTTTTTTACTGTAAATTGTTAAGCAGATTATTTTTTGGAAACTTTCGATGTATCGCAACCAAAATTTAAACGAGTAGTTTCAGAGTTTGTAAAATATATTCTCCAAGGACAATAATTAAATTAAACAAAAATATTAAACTATTAAAATTTGTGTTATACTAGGTATTAAATCTACTATTTATTATACTCAGAAATTGTAAAATTATCATACATTTTAGTACGTGCACAAAGTAAGAAATTAAATAGTTACATTTTGATTTAATGTTTAATAAAAAAATGCATCAACATTTTCAAAAAAATTTACTGATTTACAATGTGTATGGATATAGTTGTTCTCATTTGAAAAAAAAAAGTTGGTATCGCCACAGGACATTCCTTAAATTTTATTAAAAATCTTAAGCATTTTTAAATAATATGGTACCTCCCTATTTCAGTGTACCTAAACATTTTATATTCTGAGCGGAGCAAGGAAGCTAGTGGTTTTACAATGGTGTTTATTTTTTTTTTTTATTTTTTTTTTTATATCCTGTATACAAAATTTCTACCAGAAGGTGTGCTTTGATTTCAACATATAGTACCTTATCTTTTAGCAAATTGTACCAAGATGGTACTTTAGAGAGGTCATT
>WHPZ01589178.1:0-26587 GCA_016617965.1 Macrosiphum rosae | reverse complement strand
TTGTCGATATTAAATACCTGTATCATTTGATCAATAGAAAAGTTCGTAATAACTAGGTAGGTATATTATTGTATACATAATTTATGTCGTATCTCATAAGGATAGTAGACTATAGGTGAGCGTATATTATTTATATCAAACTAAATGAGTTGTGTAATATCGTTAATGGACAACCTTTTATAATGTTCTTATTAATTAAAAATAAAATAACTACATTTTTATAAATGAAACGATGAAAATACTATTATATGTATCAGAACACTAAAAATGATGGCTGCGTACACTAAAGTAAAATAATGTACTCTTCATTAAAAAAAGTGTAATATTTGTATTCGAATGAATATACATTTTTTTTCCTAAATGACAGTATTGTGTGGCTTTCTTTATGATATCATATTATGGTGAAGCGTAAACTTTAATGCATGTGAGTCATCAATAACAATAAAACCAAGTTTTTGTAAATTATTAAATTCGTTAATGCTCACATGAATAGTGAATAAGCTATTACTGGACTTTGAAAATTTTTAAACTCGGCCATACACGTATTTATAAGAATTAAAAATTCAAGAAAATGAACAAATCAAAATTTACTACATTACCTAGTTTACTATTTTTCATCAGTACTCACCTGTAGCATTTTCACCACCTGTACATATAACGATAACGGAATTATTCCCATTTTAGTTATACTTATACCTTAAAATCGACTTTTTAAGTCGTAAATAACTTTATTTTTCATCCGTACACTACATGCCAATACAACATTATTTTATCCATACATGTTATAATATAACTTTTTTGTCTTTATCAGTACATTGCACCAAAAAATCTTACCTGGCGTGAACGCGATCAATATACTTCACTGCCAAATATGACGTCAGCAAAACGACTATAAACGAGCCAAGCTAATGTTGGTAATATAAAAACAAATTTCAAAGGATATAAAATAGCTTTCGTGTAACAACCTGCTATATAACATGTCAATTATCTTATTATAAACTTGACGAATATTGTATATAGGTATCTACGAATAAAAAAAAAAATATTAATATTCCCTAAACATAATAACAGTCTTATAATTTCGAAATGTTTGTAAAATATATTCAAAATGAAATTACATTTTACTTTGTGAGAAAATTGTTTATATAATAAAACTCAATTCATAGACGTTTAATACATTCACAGTTATCTAAAGAAAAACCAATACAGTTTAATCAAATTATGCATGCAGCATGTATGATTTTAGAGTTTACGTCTAATTTTAGATTTTAGACATTAGACGTTTTTTACTTTTGCTTTTTTTAATGAATGTTGAACAAATTTTATATTTAATTAAAAACATTTTAATACCACGATCTTATTCACACATTACACAGTTACAAATTATGTCGCCACGTCAGTACTGACTTTTAAGTCAATAACAATAACATTAATGCTATAAAATATAATATAATAATCATTACTAACATAATGATAAGTTACTAACAGTAATATAAATAAATTAGGCTAGAAAGTAGATCCTTAGACATGGTGACTGATTCACTGCCTCAGCTCAGAATTCCTATCCAATGATTTATCACTGAATTCAAATTTAACACGTCCATTATATCAGTATTTGGAATTAATGTATTCAATAGAATGCATTCATTTTTCAATGAATGAATTCATGAGTTCATTCAATTTATACATTACGAATGTGAATGCATTCAATTTTTTTTAAATGAATGTTTCAAATACAGCATTGTAGTGTCTTACTCAATGACGAAGTACGCACTTGAAGCATATAATACAGAAGAATGAATTTCTCGGCTTTTAGTTTATACACAGGTACTATATTTGAAAAATATGTGCTATGGTTATTTTATTAGTCTTATATGATATTATAACATATTTACATTATTACAATATATTATGTCATTATTTTTTTTTATAAGATGTGTATACAACATTAAGTTTGAATCAAAAAATGAAATAGTTTTTAACTATACTGACTAAATAACACATACGGGTTATGACATTTGTATGATGCTCAAAATCCATTAAATTAAACCCTGGAGATTTAACACATCGGTACCATATAGTAGTCATAACCCGTACAAACATTCAGTATTTTTAATGGATTGAAAAAAAAAATCATGTTCGCTGTGTAAAACCAAAATATTGTTCATAAATTATTAAAAATAACATGACACATAAACCCAACGTAAAATTGTATATCACTATTTGTTATTAATTGAATGAAAAAAATATTTACTATTTGATAACGACTGAAATAAAAATGGTAATTTAATATTTTGTTCCTTACTTCTGGACTAGAAGTATATAATAATTTATTCGTCAGGTGGTTCATGGTCATAAATAAAGGCCGATTATGAACAACGAAAAATAATAACGAGTTGATATTATGAGCGCCAGCGCAAGTGGGCAAACCATAAAAAATAATACAAAAAAAAAAAAATAATAGTTTAGAGTATGTTGTCTGTTGGTAATCATGAGTAATGAGTAATGGCTGATAACCGTATACATAGTACACTGCTATAGTAATATTAGAGTATACATTGACTGTACATTTCAACGCGTCGGATATATTATGTTATGATTTTGTTGACATATAATATGACATGATATTAAATCCACTGTACTGTAATTATTTTGAAAGTTAAATTATTTTACGACTGTTCTGTAGATTGTATTGCAAAATCATTGTCACGTGACGTTTTGCAGTAAAATGACTTCGGTGATTGATTCCGTCGAAAATGTAATTGTTCTTTATTCGTTCACAGGTTGCAGGTATATAGATATTTTTTTATCGCATATTGCTTCGTAATTCTATCGGAGTGTATACGTGCGTTGTCTACTATTGTGTATAAAGCCTACTGTTTTTTTTCTACATCCGACATGCGAAATAATAAAAAAAAATTCCATCTACTTTTATTTATGAATAGGAGGAGATTCTGTGAATGACACTCGTTGTAGAATCGTAATTCGCGAGCTATACTCATGAATTAGTTACTTAACCTCACTTTATATTTCATGAATATTTCACAGAAACATATATATTATAAAAGGTATCCGAATCGCTCCAATTATCCAACTACATGCCTGGGAATTTTATGGAAATAATTAGCGGCATGTTCCCCAGTGCCTAATTGCCACCTCTAACTATGGCACACGTGTAGGTTTTAAATTAGGGATGGGCCGGTACTTAAAAATTCATCGATTCCGGTTCTTGTCCGGCTCCTAAAATCGTACTTACGGTTATCGATACCGATTCTATTTTTAAACATTATTACAAATAAGAAATACGAATAAAATAATGCGTTCGTATGAGAACTATATTAACACGCATTTAACTATAAAACATAAATAAGTAATAATTAACTAAATTGATAATTTTTTATTTATATTATACTGTGTATAAGCATATAGTCATTGGGGATTTTTTATTTACGATCTGTCCAGCAAGAGAACCGAGCGATGGAGCCTACCAAAATCGGATGTTCTGCGCATTGCCACTTTGTTTGGGTTCAGTCTGTTTCTCTTATTATCAACAATCAACTCGGATGTTGGAAAAAGCCTCGTCAGACAGTGTGAACCCGAGAAAAACCGGAAGTAATACCGGTACCGATAAATAATTTATGCTAGTATACCGATAATAGCCGTTTCCTTCGGTTCTTAAAGCACCGATGGAACCCAAGAACCGTTACCGGTCCCTAGTATAAATATATAATTTTTAGTTTTAATCAATGTGTTATTGTGTTATGTGTGTGAAAAGTATTGATGTATTTGAATGTTTAACGCATATTACACATTTTATAATGACGTCTTGATGATTTTCCATCCATTTATTTTTCTTATTATGAACTACCTACACCTGGAAACAAATAATTTCACATTATTCACTAAATTATGATTAATGTTTATAACCCATAACTAGGGCTTGGAATTTGTAGCAAATTATTTTCTGACGGAGGTCGTGTGGTCGAAAGATAAGTCTCATATTATACAAAATGCGTTTCTTATCATTCTAATAACTTTTTAGTAAACTTAATTTTGTTTATTTCATTGTTTTTTTCCTCAAATGTGTTTGTACCTATTTCTATATTATGCTATTGCCAGAAATAATTAATAAGTGATATCTTAAAAATATAATGGACGGTTAATAAATTAATTGTCGCAATAATGGAATTAAATTTTTATCTAATTGATAGGTACACAAAACATCAATAATAATATCCATGATGGCAATGTATCAAACATTAATGTTGGAGCAGTATAGCTTAAATAATACATTATGCTCTTACAATATTAGTCGACGCAGAAATATCATTTTCAATGTATAAGAATATAATAATATATTAATATCCCCTATAGTAATAGGCATTAGGCTAAGTTTTATTGGAAATAATTTAACTAAATATATGGTGGTTAATTTGTTCTTTAATCCTAATATATTATTTTATTTTTGCATTTTTCAAGTTCGTTTTTCTTGTTTGGTAAAATCTCAGCCTTCGTTATAACTAACAAGATTTATACTAGTTTTACAAAAACATTTTGTGTTATAGTTTAGAGAGAGAGAAAACATTTTTTTTTTTTTTTTGGAAAACATATGTTGATAATATCGGAATATAAAATAATACACTGCTATAGTGCCATAATGTACTCAGATACAAAAAATTCAGCCTCACACTATTATATATATATATATATATATATATACGATATGATATTGTATACACATATATACTAGACATCTATATTTTTTTTATTAATATTATTAGTTTCAAAAATATATTAGTAAACAATAATGAGTTAAATGTCAATTTTAAGACATGAAATTATGTTACGGTGGTTTTTTGATTTTTTCCAACTTATTGTGGCAAAAAAATAAGTAGATGATAATAAAAGACATTGGTTGAACACTTATACTTACAAAGAAGGTGGGCGATCCTAGCTTGCTTTTTTGCGTGGTTCTATATATTTTGTATGGCCATTATTGCGGCTATATTATTATACATGTTTTGTTTAGTCATTCGCAGTCGAGTGTACCGTACTAATATTATTATTATGTTTTATAATGATATGTGGGTGGGGGAGTGGTGATTTAAAACAGTTTCAAATGGGATGTTTTTATGAAATCATTTTACACAGGTACCTACACGTAAATAATATGTGAAATACCACATCATATTTTTCATTTTTTCGTGCTGGTTATTGATCATTATTTTAGGTTCTCGGCTGATACTTTTGTAAGGGTCTGAGTTTTATTGAGTTTTGTGGATACAAGTGGTACTTACGAGTTACAACTTATATGTATATTTCAGCACGGTGCGCAACAAAAGCGGCATACACTCAAGCGAAAACAACTGATCGGAGTCATGTTTACCCACGATCTGAAGTTTTAACCTTCCGCGAACACAAAAATAGGCCCACTTGGCCACAGCGCGATATTGAAATAACATGTTAGGTGTCAATAATCGAAATTATGAAAAAGGCATAACAATAAAGATGGCTCTCGTAAAGTCAAACTCCACGTGTTTCATGATATAAATCCATGTCATATACAGGGATTGTGTACGGATTATTGTAGTCTTCATTCGGTAGACATCTGTCAGACCCTCAACAACACACGAAATATGTAAATGAAATATAGGTTAATTAAATTTACCGATAAAACCATTTGATCGGTGCATAATATACTCATGGCATAGATCAATTCGGAGAAAATCTATATATGTTCTTCCGGCGATGATTCACGATCGCATAACAGTGGTAATTAATTAAGTATTCCATGGTATTCTCTGTAGTACCTATACCTAATGAAATCGAGGTTATGCTTCTCTCGGCCGAGGGCGTAAAACAATTTTAAAATAAATTCCCCGTTGTAGGGGGGGGGATGAAAAGGGGAACGAGAAAATCGGCGTTGGCGGAAAATCAAAAGGGATTGGACGCTGCGCAGATGAGTCGTCGTCGGCCCGCAATGTCTGTTATAATATAAGCTCCATATTGTGTGCGGAGAGGGTGCACCATAAATTACCCATATTATTATACCGTACAATAATGCATCATACATCTGCACCGTATACGTTTCTCGTGCGATTATTATGTTTCTCTCGGTGTTCTAAGTGCCATATATAGGTAAGTATTAACTCTCAGTATCGGTTTCAATCGAATTGATTTCCAAGCGGATTCCCGCCAACGCATATGCCACCGACCCTGTGAACTATAAACCCATAGACATACATTCATATACGACTGTAAGACAACTGTATATAATAAAAGTATGTATGTCTAATGTTTACGTTTTGTGTTTCTCCTAATCTTTTTATTCTTGCTACGCTACACAATACAACTTCCACTTAACCGGCAAAGGATTTATAAGTGCATACATACAGAGCGGTTGTGTTAACGGAAACAATTTGAATTTCTCTTATTTCTCGAAAAATAATTTATATACACTATACGCATATTTTACAAAATGTGGACAAGTGGGTGCCACTCCGCTGTACAGTAGTTGTCGAGCATATATTATATCATTGTAATGGATGTGCAGTTATATTTGAATTCAATGATAAATCATAACGATTCTGATCGGAGACCTCGAGTCAGCCTAGCATACTCCTATAAATAATCAAATTGAATAGTTAAAAAGTTCTTTTAGTTTTTATTTATTTTTTATTTAAATTTAAATCTATGAGAATACTGGGCCTCACTGAGACATACTCGTGTGGACTCGTGTGTAGCTTTTGACGAAGGCAGAAAAACTTGTTGGGAATCTTCTACCAAAATTGTTTATGTTAGCTATGAAAAGAAAAACTTTTATAAATTTATAAAAAAATGATTTACAAACTTTTGAAAAATGACCATGGCTATAAATAGCTCAAAAAGATTCAAAATAGTTTGACATTTTTACCATGTATTTAAAATGCTAATAATATTATTTTGTGATCATTTCAATACGGCTATTCAATTTGGAAATACAACAAAATATCGATTAAGGGGAATTCGATAATTTACCGCTGAATATCAAATATCCTAAAAATTATAAGTTTAAAAGCTCATAAAAAATTAATGATCTGTTTAAGTAAACTTTTATTTTGTTATACGTAGAAAAAATTTTATACTTAAAATAGTCATTTTAACATTTAGTGAAAGTTTCAAGTGTCTATGGTTAGTAATTTTTGAACTGCAACAAAATATAAAAAATTGATAGATGAAAATGTATTAATTTACCGATGAAAATCCAAAATCATAAAAATTTTAAATTCAAATGCTCATAAAAAATTAATGTTATTTTGTTTAAGGTAAGAAAATTTGTGAGGAAGCTTCTATCAAAATTTTTAATATTACCTCTGAAATGAAAACTTTCATGAATTTCTAACTTAAAAATATTTTGAACATTTTCGAAATGTTGATGAATTTTATCATTTCTATTTGAACTACTATTAAACTATTACATTTTCAAAACTTTTTTACTAAGAGAAAAAGTTTTTACCGAGAATAATTTAAAAAAAATTTATAAAATTTGAAAAGTTTCCTGAAGGCTATAATACTTGCTCAAAAAGAATCAAAATATTTTGAAATTGTTACCATATAATTATGAAAATGCTAATATAAATATTTGGTGAACATTTTAAGTGTGTACGGTAACTAGTTTTTGAGTTACACCAAAAAATTGAATTGATTTCTTCAAAAATTGGTTTTGCTTAAAAATTACCACTTTTTTTTTCTTTTTCTTGACGTTTTCTAAAACTAATTAGAAATTTCTATTTAGATTCTTCAAAAGTACCATCTAGATTCATTTTTCTATCAAAAAAGATGCTGATCTCAAAAATTGGAGAATTCTTACTATCCAAAATGTTGATGACAGACAAAAAAAAACAAAACACAAATCATTGTAAGATCATACATTCTTTCGCTCCGCTCAGAATCTAAAAGCTGCAACTTATTTGTCGTTAATAGTGCATTTTGGTGACCCATAATATTGTCATCGTTCATTAATCGAATGTAGCTTTTCACAAGAAATCGCAATATATGGATACGAAAAATAAATAAATAAATGTGTTGTAAAGCCCGCGTTGTCGTCAATATAACAATATGGTTATCCGACTCTTGAAATAAACCGCGTTAATATTTAATTTGTATTCAATGATGACGAGTTTCGCCTTTGGAAAAATGTTAGATTCCATTCGGATGTCGCACACATCATTTGGGCTTCGCACAGCCTGCAGTGTTGGGCGAAAACTATATAACGTGTACTGCACACACAGAATCATCGTAACTCTTCGGAAAACGTTTCACGACCATTATAGGAATAACATTGCATATAGAGACGATATAATAACATCACTACGTCGACCCATATATTTGCGGGATAAAATATATAATATCTAATACAATCGCCCTGTATACACGCGTGTCGTTTTCTCTCGCCCACCCGCCGCGCGGACCCACTACCTACCCTCGGATGGGGCGGCCCATAGGGGTGCCGCGACGGTACGCTTTTATAGAGTATAACAATAATAACATTGTGACGATACGGTGGCCGCGGCTGCGGCGGCGGCGGCGGCGGTTGTGGTGTGTGTGTCAGCGTTTTATTCGGCGGCGGCGGCGGCGGCGGCACACGTTACAACAATGTGTATAATATGTATTATTGTGCTCGCTTACTTAGCCAGGGCGCCCGGATATGTGTCGCGCAGCGTGGGCGTACGCGCTGCGCACTATACCAGCCCGATTTCATTCATGGTACCGCGGCCCGCCCCGACCCTACGCCTCCCCAATATGGATTGCGCCCCCCCACCCTCGCGCCACACACCACCCTCTCGCCGCACCGTAAGCCCACACACACGTACACCCCGCGGACTCCGTACCAGCGCCGCGATAACCGCGCCCGAACCCCTCCCCGTACCGGCCGCGTCTTCACTATACATATTATTAATATCTTTCGCTCGTTTTCCTCTCGTCTATTATATCCACCGCCGCCGAACCGCCCCATTCGCCGCCCGCAAACCGTCGTCGTTCGTCGTCGGCCGCCGTCGTCCGTCCCCGGTTTTGTACTCACACACACGACGTAGGTGTATAATATATTATTATTATTATTATTATTGTATGCCGTCGTTTCGAGAACACCACTATAATACCGCCGCCACCGCCCCCTCGTACTACGTCACGCTTTTGTGTCGTCCGGGCCCATTCATAAAATCCTGCGCCGCCGCCGCCGCCGCCGCTCGGTGAGGTTTTAAGTCCCCGCACAGCGGCGTTGCACTCGCCGCCGGCGGCTGTGGCGGTAAACGGTCTCGGAGCGAAATGTGTTTTCGCGAAAACCAATCCGATTGCCGGCACGAGATACGTCGAGCGGAATTTACGGATTGACGTATACACATAATATAGCATTATACATTAAGTATATTATTATTATTATCGCATACGCGTCGCATGTAATATGTTTATTTTCGTTGAAATATAATATATGTATAGAGTCCAATTACATTTCATTCGCTGTACTGTCGTAAATCAACGATTCGTATACTCGCTGTACATACACCTATTATAACGATAACGTATAATTTATATATATTATTATAACATGTATAGGTATCGCAGTGACTGCGCGCAATAATTATTAATTATTCGCATGTCTGTACTCAAATATTGCAAACGTGATTTAAACATATATTTTGAGGGTATAGCCATATAGCGGATACCCACCACTGATAACCACCATTGATCATCATAATGCTCAATTATTGTCAATAGTGTTTGAGGTATGAAATATATTTCACTATATGGTGAAACATTGAAATTTTTTTTATCACGAATAAAAACACAATTTATTTATGTTTTTAACACGATGTTCAGTGTTCTAAATTCTAATGTAAGAATTCAGTAGGTAGTTTATGACAATTTTATGTAAATATAAAACTTATTTAAAAATAAAACAAAATTTATTAAAATACAAAAATATTTCACACCTTTTAAATATTTAATGAAATATGTCATTTTTTTTAAATTTCATGAAATTTTCAAACACTTATAAATTATCATTATTAATACAAATGCTATTGCTCATTTTTATAACGTATAATGTAACGTACATGTCTACTCAAATATTGCAAACGTGATTTAAACATATATTTTAAGGGTACTGCAGCAGTGCCCATAGTGGATGTACCCACCACCGATTACCATTGATTATCAATACTCAATTATCGATATCAATACTTATTTATTAATACAAATTTTTATTCATGATCAATGCTGTTACGCGTTTTTATTATCCAGCGCACTTTTATAATAAGAGGTTGTATTTATTATAATGTCTTATGACTCGAAAATGACACCGATACCAACCTTGGTTCGTCCGATATTGATTTACATTATGTATATTTTATATAGTATTTCAGAGATAATAATAGGGAACAATAAGATTTTTTATGTGTAAAATTAGAGCACGACGAATGTATTTGGTTTTACAATAATGTGTGATTTTTAAGACCCATCTAATACTAGAAAATCTTCAATATTGAGCGTGGTTTCTGGTAGGAAATTCAATCTAGTTTGTACTATAGAGGTAATATGTTCCAAAATAGAAAATTCCAAGTCCATTATCAAGAAAAACCAAAAACATTACGAATGAACGGGAATATTTAGACTGTTTAAAGTTTAGGAAAACTCCAGTTTTTAACAAAATCTATTTTGTTTTTTTGTCTTAACTCAAAAAGAAATAATAGTAAATACTTAAAATGTTCACCAAAAATTTTTTTAGCATATTCTAAACATGTTATTATAATGTTGCCTCTTTCAAAGCTATATTTATGGTAATTTTGAAATTGTTTGAATTTTTCGATTTTATTATGCTTATAAATTATTATTTTTTTAAACTAATAGGCTAGAAAATATAAAAAATATATTCCATGTATGTAGTTCTTACAACAATTCAAAAATATCAGAAATACATAGTCACTGTTTTTTTTTGTAAAAATTAGAAGTTCAAATTTGGATGAAACAACAAAATAAAGAAATTTTGCAATTATTTTGTAGTTAAAAATTAATCAAGTTTTAAATTCTAATAACTAAGGCTTGAAAATGCAATACAAGGTTCATCATGAGATATTCTTTTAGCAGAGACTAAAAAATCATAAATATACTTTTTTAATTTTTATATTTTACTAACATTGGATATTCAAACAAAAATAATAATTTTAGTTATTTTATAGTATCTAATTAAAAACTTTTATTTATAGGGTTTTGAAACTTTTCGCCACTACTTATATTAGTATTTACTTTGTAAAATAAAATTTCTTAAACATTTCCATTCGTTTTAAATATTTATTATTTATACCACGATCCTAATCACACTGTAGAACGACAGTATGTCAGTATTGACTTATGAATCAATAATAATAATAAGAAGAAGAATAAAAATGTACCATGAGAATTTTTTTTTTTACAATAACTTGATTTGGATAAAAAACAGTTTGACCTACAGTATAATATAAAAAATAGAAAAATAAATTACCAATAGTAATACAAATAAATGTCTCCACTGAGAATTGGTTTTTTGTATTCTGCAATGATTTATAATTGAATTCAAATGTAACATATCCATAACAGTGACCTACTTAATGACGAGATACACTGAAAGCCTACCATATACAGCAGGGATATTATATAGGCATAATTCCCGGGCTTCGACAATTTTTTTTTATCACGATAATAAATAAATTACTCACATATATGTACGTATTGTATAATATGTCGTACTTTAAATTTATTTTTATATTTTCGTACCCACTGGCGGCAACTCTATAGTCTTTACTCTTTATGTTAGCTTAGGTTAATAAATACAGAGTTGTGCACTAATAAAACTTCTTGGTATTGAACGGCGATATACTATACGTATATACATGAATAATGTAAACAATAATAGGTTTAAAAAAATTCCATTGTTGTTCAATGAAATTAATGACCTATGTAATATCCGTAAAACACCTATGTTTTTTTTTTTTTATTTTATCTCTCTTTGCGTTGTTTCAAAAAAAAAAAAAAAAAAGAGAGAAATAATAGGATTACGAATCGTTGAGTTATAACATTTGTGTATTTATATATTATATTGGTTCATAAAATTATTATATTATCGTATACATATATATTTACTTTTGCTACTGTAAAATGTAAGTACGAGGTTGACAATATGTTATGTTAAACATATATATATATATGACAATTTTAAAAAATCTCAAATATAGTGAGTTAAATTTTTTTATGGCTTATGAATATACATTTACATATGCCATCCAATGAGACACCACTGTTCTACATTTATTGAGCCAGCTGTCCGGTTTTATTTCAAGACACTATATTATATATTATTTGATAATAAATATATTCCATACTTTTCTCGTTACTTATCATATTCACTTATCACGTATTTTATACTACCTGTCTACTTTATTATTACTTTGTAGGTTCTCATATCTTACCTTAATCCGTAAGTCTTTCATATCCCTTTGGTTCTTAAATTAATTTAATAGAATTTACTATTACATTGATATAGATGATGCACTTATAAAGAACTACTAGAAACATAAATGTAGGGTATATTAAAAACGGGTCATAAAATGATTAAATTGTTTGCTCATATACCTACTCCATACCATATATGTGGTATATGTAATATTAAAAGTTTCCTTTTCTAGTTGTCTCAAGAAAGCGTCGAAGCGACATTGATTGTTTTAAAATTTAATAGCACACCCTGCAGGTCTTAACACACCCGTAGCTGTGGTAGAACGAATTCATGTGACCTACCATATATAGATTAGTGTCGTGTGTCAATGGTATACAAACAGCCTTAGCTGTATATACCAATAATACCAATAGATAATCTGGATAAGGGAATTGAAAATGTTCGGTATGTGTGTGTATGACGTACTGTGCTGTACGATACTATAGCTGTTCTAAATACTAAAAATACATGACAGATATTTAAAGAAACAATACAATTTATTTTTATTTTTTTTTTTGTAGGTAGTTGATTTGTATACAATTTTCAAGACACTGTCAGCATTTGAATAAAACATATCTATGAAAAACAAATTGCCCTTTGATTTGAAATCATGCAAAATCACATTCTGATCTCAAAACTTTCTGTATGAACTTATGTGTGACATATTCCAGTTGTTCGGTAAGTAAATTATCGTGGTTCATTGTATTATATCAAATTTATAGATAGCGATAAACTTCTCTTGTCGTTTTAAATTACATCGCAATTATTAATCTTAATTCTTAATTGAACACTTATTGTTTTTAAAGATTCATGAGTAATGTCAATAATAATACGATAATCTTTCAGAAATCGGTTCTTATCATTTTATGAAATAAATCATATTTTGTCGTTTATTATTTTAATACATTTTACAAAGAATAAAACAAGGACAATCTTCAATAAAGATAAAGTTGCTTTTTCGGTTCAGATAATAATCTACATTATAGTAAAAAAAAAGTTACAATATTGGTGACATCATTGATTATGTATATATTGGTTATTATTAGCAACATAATATTTTAACCAATGGTAACAGTTATGAAATTATGAAACATAGATTGTAGGTAGGAATAATAACACATGCGTTATGCATGATAAAAAATAAACACGGAAATCTTTGGTTACCAATTATTTTAGTGATGTTTTAGACATTATCAAAGCAAAAATAATTTGACTGTAAACATTGCAGTTAATCTAGTAAGATATCTGTGCAAATTGTGTCTCGACTGAAGCCTTAAACGAAAATCGACAATGAATACTCAACTAAAGGTAAAATAATGCATTAGAACCATATTTATTTATCGGTAACTATAGTAAATTGCAGCAATTTGTATGTGCATAGATCTATGTACTAAATGTGTGGGGGATTGCATTTCCAAATGGATTGAATATTATATAATAGCCAAGACAAAGTAAACATTTTTATTATGATACAGGTACCTACCTATAATACATGCTTGAGTATTTTTATATTTACAGCAGAATGAAATTTAAAGCTTATAAATACGTTTTTTGTTATTATTTTATACGACTGAGAAACTTTTATATTGTTGTATTATATATTACGTTAACAAATATATTTACGAGAGAGAATTATTATTATGCCCGTGTATCTCTTACTATGTTTCGTTCTCGTGCCAAACGCATGATAAAATATTTTGATTTAATTATCTGCTTCAAGACATTTATTCTATTGTTATTACAAATTTATAATTCATAAAAATCAATATTTTACCCTGTTTGTATTTATATTTGCATTAGGTGTATTTTGTTTTTATTAATACTACATCGTGGTAAATTATGTTCATATTTTCCATATATTTTTATCAAAGCTTTTAATAATAATGTCTACAGCTCTACATTTAAATTGTGCACACAATAATATTTAATTAATAAATCATTTTTTTTTTTTTATCGTCTTCAAGGTTTTCTAAATAGTTTTTTCTGCAAATAATTATTAACACATACTTAATTAAACATGATATAAATACACAATTTTTTAGTGAATTAATAGAAGAGATAAAGAATATCTAGTTGCACTGAATGCTCTTTTACACATTTTGTTAACCTTCTAAATACGTAAACAGATGTACACAAGTACACAATTTATGTTAAGTTTTAAAAAAAACTTATTTTAATCAATAATCAGTCAAAAGTTCATAGTGATAACTATATACTAACTAGGTCAAAGACCCAAATTATAAAGTATTTAATGAGCCATTTTTAACATTTGACCAGGAATTAGAACACAGTAATATTCTTTTTCGGATTGTGTTCTTATCATATGACGCAATCAGTATATCTGCTAATTCCATTGATCAATAATGCATAAATAATAATACATTAGTTCATTCATACATTTTGTTTTAAAATATTTAAATAAAAATTGTAAATTATGCCTAAATGTAATATATTTCCAGAATTCGAGTAGTTAAGAAGAACTTTTAAGTATAGTTGCTTCCGGCCGTACAACTCGTACCATAACACCCCCTCACTAAAAATTAAAAATAAACATACGACCCTAGTTCAATTTAGAACTTTTGAATAATTACTGCAATGTTAATATTTTTTACTTTATTTTGGACTGTAGGCATGAAATATTGAAATTAATTTTTTTGAAATAAGGAGTTTTAATAAAAGGGATCGATTATTTTGATGAGAGTTAAATGAAATCGAAGTACATCCAAATACAATCAAAAAGCCGGTTTTTGTGATTGATGAAAAAGTAGCGAAGTATTTCAATTTAAAAAGAACAAGACCGTATAATTCAGAAACTGTAAGTTTTTTTTTATTCAAACCAAATAAATACACTTATCTAATCAATTAAAAAAAAAAAGTTTACAATACATTAAAATCAAACTCATGATAAAATTATAAAATGTTTGGAACAATAAGAAGGTTAGGTGGGATTTGAGTAAATTGTATTAATTATTTCCAACTGTTTACAAATATAGATACCAGAACGCTATTTAAATGTTATAACAATAGCCAAAAATTATCAATTAAATATCGATATGGTCACTCGTTGTTTCAAGGAAGTTGCTGCAGCGTTTAGAGAGTTACTGTTTGAAGAAAAAAATTGTGAACTTCCTTTCCCGAAAATTGATAAGCTGCAAATGAAAAACAAAATGGTAAAAATTAAGTATTATCAAGAGTTTTTAGATCGACAAAACCAGCATTTAAAGAATCTCATAATAGAAGATAAAAATAAAAATCAAGCCATCAACTATAATCCCGATTGGGATGCTGATCAATATGAAAGCCGAGTAAGCCATTATGAATTATCTACTAACAAGAATAATTTTAAATCATATAACGTGGAAAATGTCCATTTTATGAATAATACATTTCTGCAGTTGTTTATAATAATATAATACCGACAAAGCATAAATTAAACCTGCAGCATACAAAAGTTTTTAGGTTTTCAATAAAACGTAACAATATATTATACAATATTAGTGAAGTTACTTAGTTTTTTGCAAAATAAAACTTGTTGGTTACAAATTATTTCATGTTTGTATAAGTGCGATTTATTACATTATTTTTACCATAACAATATTACATTTTGAATTTTCAGACAACAAAAAGAATTTTTATCCAACCTTGACACTTTTATGACTCTTAAAAAGAAAAATATTTACTAGTACATATTTAAAATATAAACCCACTTGTTTACTATAGACATTAATAATACGGTAGACATTCCAAACATTTTTAGATTCTGAGTGGAACGATGAATGTATTGATTTTACAATGATGTGTGTTTTTTTTGTGAATATCGTTAGTGCATTGGGGAGGTCAAAATTTAAAATTACCAGTAATTTTCAAAAGCGCCAAGAAAAACAAAAGAAAAATTAAGGAAAAACGGGAATTCATACGCAAAATTTGGTTTTTGGTGTAACTTTAAAACAAATGACCGTAGATACATGAAATATTCACTGGTTGTTTATATTTGCATTTTCTATACACGATAACATTTTCAAAATATTTTGATTTATTTTGAACTGTGTAAGGACATTTTCAGTTTCCAATTTTATAAGTTTTTTTTGTTTATGAATATCAATAAAATGTTATTTGTTGAATAAAAATACTTGAAAATTTAATAGAAGGCTCCTAGTATATTGTTTCAAAGGCAGATGAAAAATATTAAAAAAAAATAGGCACAATTTTATTTTATAAGCATTTTAAGTTCGAATTTTGACAAAATGTATCAAATTTAAAATTGAATAATTATTTTGTAGTTAAAAATTAATAAAATGTACAAATTTTATATCTAAGGATTTAAAATTTAAAACGAAATTCCACGTAAGTAGTTAATTCTGTTACCAAAAAATTTAAAAAATACACTAGCGCAGTTTATTTTTATAGTCATTTTAAGTTAAAATTTGGACGAAATAACATATTAAAATCAATATTGACGATTTTGGTATTTTGTTGTAATTTAAAAATATTATTCGGGGATATATGAAACTGAAAAATCAAAATATTATGGCCTATCCACACAATCTACCATA
This sequence comes from Macrosiphum rosae, assembly GCA_016617965.1. Taxonomy (NCBI): domain Eukaryota; kingdom Metazoa; phylum Arthropoda; class Insecta; order Hemiptera; family Aphididae; genus Macrosiphum; species Macrosiphum rosae. Next base: position 9,529 of record WHPZ01589178.1, on the reverse strand, counting down.
GTATATAAGGAATAAGAAGTATGCTCAATGATAAGACTGTGCATATTTTTTTTTTATTACCATTGATATGTATATAATATGTCTTAAAAACCTAGACTGACATATCGTCTCCGCTCAGAATCGTTTTTCTTATACAATGATATTATATTATAGGGTGGCCATTCATCCCGGATATCCCGAGACATTACCTGTTTAGGAACCCATGTCCCGGCGTCCCGGACAAAGTTCTCGGGACACCGATTTGTACCGGTTTTGGACTTTTGCATAGTTATGTCCCGGAAATTAAAATCATTTTTAAATTGGTATTTCTTTTGCTTACTCGGTTATCGATTTTATTTTGAACAAATCCTAATCGTAAATTATTTCGATAACGATATTACTGCCTTTGGCTACATCAATTTTTAATCGGGAAAAACCCATAATATTATGATTACGATACGGTTACGAAAGATGATATTACATAATGTATAGTTTACCTATAGTCTATACATTATACATTAGTTAACAGTTATTTGCTGATGATACAAGTTGTACGCGAGTGCAACATTTACAGTGTCGTCATTTTATACAGTTCATTTTTTTACGTAGTGACTATGCCGCCTAAAAGACTTTGTTCTTTCTTCTTAACTCAAATCTTAACGAAAATTTGAAAAATGATTTCCCATTTATTAAAAAACTTAAATCTACTGACGATTTCAATGTACAGTGTACAACTTGCCATGGAACTTTTTCAGTAAGTCATAGTGGACGATCGAACATAAACGATCACCTCAAAACGCAAAAACATAAGTCCTACATTTCTGAAAAAAATACACAGCACTGAAAAATATAAGGTCTCCTTGGACGACAAAAATAATAAATCAGTAAATTCTACCTATAATATTATAGATTAGTATATTTATCTCAACGACTGGAAATTGTATTATTATTTTTATTTGAATTTTGAGTGTTAATTAAATAAAGACGGCCTATCTAATTTATTAATTTGAATATTATTTATACCTAAAAGTTATATACAAATACCTACGTAATTATATACTTACTAGATAATTACCTATTTTTTATTTGGTGTCCCGGATTTCCAAAAATTAAATCTGGCCACCCTAAATTATATCATTGAATTCAAATTTAATACCATCCATTATACAGTGACCCACTTGTAACCTACTGTACAGCAGAGCACCTTTTTTTAATTAACTATACTTTCAAAAGGTATTAATTAAACCCAGTGGCGTTCTCGGGAATTTTTAAGGGGAAAGGGGACACCGACGAGATTGGGTATACCCGGTTTACGTGATGGTAGAGCGTCATGGTCCCCGAAATATTTAACACGCCATGAAATGTAGAGTTCTCATTTTACCCGACATCATCCAAGTCACAAATTATTACAAAATATATTTTGTTGTGTACCGCATACATGTTTTGTTACATGTTCATAATTACATTTTATCGCAATAATTTCTTGTTAATTAATTTACCGTGTATTTTAACTTACAGTCTTAGCAATAAAACTATTTTCGTAGGTTTCTTGAGAAATATTATATGTTTATCATGGAATAAAAATGTTTATCGTGGGTGTTAACTTGGGTCACTTTCAGTTGGAAAATTATAGTGCCCTTCCAACCCCCCACGAAAAAAAAATCGATTGCGTTGACCTGTTGATTATAAACCAAGATAATTTAACAGCATACGTTCAATGAATGAGATTGGATTTTGCGTAAACGATCAAAATGTACAAATAAACGGTAAATTCGGTGATCACATTAGGGTGTTTCACACAGTATTACAGACTTACGCGAACCTAAACGCCCCAAACAAAGCGTGCCTGGCGGAAACAATATAATATGACCGGCTCTGTTTGCTCGCCGCCGCCACCGCATACTCATTGTATTAAGATGACCTTTAACCGGAATTCATAATGAATTGAATTAAAATATATATTTGAATATATTATAATACAGACTAATTATTTTACCGCAAAACACTCATTATTTCGAAAACTACAGAAGTTTCCAAAAACATTTTTTTGTTAATTTATTAATAATTACAAAACATCATTTTGAAAAAAAAATTATTTTGGATTCATTTTTATAATTAAAATTTTATCAATGACATACAATTTTATTTCATATTCAAAAACAGAATATTTTTTGGAGATTCCGTTTGTACAAAACTCTAAGTTCGAACGAGTAGGTAGGAAATTACTTTTAAATATAAATATTAATTAAAGTGTAGATAATTAATAGATTGTTCTTTATAATAGATATGATTAAAGGAAGTATAGTACACATTTTGTATTTGTTTTCAGATTCTGAGCGGAGAGATTTTTTTTCATAAGAATTTAAAGTTCGATCTTTGACAACATATATCATTTTAATATTTAAAAACGATTTTATAGTTAAACATTTATAAAATTTTCAACTTTTATAGGTAAGAATTGAAAACTTACAACAAGGTTCCACGTAAGTAGGTTATTCAGTAACCAAAAAATCTCAAAAATATAAAAACGGTTTTTTTAGTTATTTTATTTTCAAATTTGGAGGAAATTATATATGAAATGGTAACCAAGAATAATGATTTAGTTATTTTGTTGTAATTTTATAATATTAATAGAACTTACCATAGCTACCCTATTAATAATAACTAATAAGTAATAACAATATAAATATAATATAAAATATCCACACTGACCAACCGTCACCTTTCAGAATCGTTTTTCGTATACAATGATATTATATCAGTGAATTAAAATTTAATACCATCCATTATACAGTGACTCACTTGTAACCTACAGTACAGCCGAGCGACATCCACTTACCCACCTTTTTATTTTTTAAAGGATAATGTTTTTTGTGATGACTTCAAATTATAATTACTTGAAGGGTCTACAACGATGATAACAATCCAGTAGTCCATTATTAATAATCAAATAAACTTGTTTTTACATTTTCACTTTCACATCATATGTAAACATTAAAATATTAAATCATTAGTAACTATTCCGTTATAATATGAACCAGTGAGTTGAAATCTCTTAATCTATACTAATATTATAAAACTGAAGAGTTTGTTTGTTTGAACAAACTAATCTCAAGAAGATAGAAAATTACTGGTTCGAATTGAAAAATAATTTTTGTGTTGGTTAGTCCATTTATCGAGGAAGACTATAGGCCAGTGTTTCTTAAAATTTTATAGCCGTGAAACCCTGCATTATGTCCACTTTTATCGTGAAATCACAAATTTTTTTTAGATTTTTAGATTTCTTTATTTAGCTCTCAACAATAAGTTATTACAGCTCAACAATTAGAACCCCTATACTTTATTTCAATAATAATTTTTAGCGTAATTTTATGTAAGGAATATTTTCAATAAAATCATAATAATTTCATATAATAACTATGAGTATATACAGTATTTAATTCAAAAAACACAGTTTAAGAAACGCTGTTAACACCACGCTATGACCAATAGCGATGACTCCTATAGAACAGCACACTTTCGATAAAATACGGGAAAAAACCGCACACTTTTGGTAGGTTAAAACCACACACATTTGATAGATTAAAACCGCACAATGTTTTTAATTGTTTTATCCAAAAACCGCACACTTATTATTTCGACCACAAAAAGGTCGGTGTACAAATAGTATTTTATAATTCTATAATCAATCCTTGCGTTCACGTGCATTACGTACCTCTTGAATTTTAATTTTCACCGTCTCCGCCTGTTCATGTTTATGTGTGTTTTTAGTTTTTAGTAGATTCTTCATTTGAGTGCATGTTGTAACCGTGGACGTACAATTTTTAATAAAACACCGCCAAACCACATTCCCACATTACACACTCTAAATTGTCTGTACTTAAAATTGTCAAGTAATAATCACTTGCAGCCCTTGTCCCTTTATTACTATTGATAATTATAAAATCCATTACACCAAACTAAAATATTTGACTAAAAATCACAAACGTTTTAAGTTTTAACGGATATATTATACAAGACCGACAAATGTTAATTTTTTGACCAATCATTCGCATGATTATTGTATCGTATCCTAGTATCTTACCTTATCCGTTGTTTAGCACTAAAAATAATGTGCGGTTTTTACCACCATAAATTTGCGGTATTTTGTTATACAATGACCGATAAAGTGGTGTGCGGTTTTTGTGTATCGACCTTTTTGGGGTCGAAATCAAAAGTGTGTGGTTTTCGGATGCAACCGACCAATAGGAATGACAAATTATATATATAAAATATTTTAGGATTTATTTTTTTTGTTTATAAATGGTTGCTAAATTTCTATTGGTTTTAATAATAGTAATTATTATTAAAAGCCTGTGGACCAATTTTTCGCATTTTTTGATACTTCAGAGGTAAATTATTATACACTTACGTACGCACCACGGGTAGATTGCCTACCTGATTATATACTGCTCCCATAATATATAATCACAAGCGAATTTCACGAACAACGCCGGGATGGCTATGAACTAAAATTTACACTTAAAAAGACGTTGCTTCCACAACGCGTTACAATACCAAAATGACAAAAACCTAGAAATTGCAAAGCATTGCCGTGTCAACTAGTATTATAATATAAAGGATACTACCAAATTTTTAAAAGCTCAACAACACTAAAAATAATATTATACATTCAATAACGTCATGATTAAGAATGTCGTTTCGTATGTTTCGGAATGTTCTTTTTTTAAAAATTGTCAATCGATCTAAGGAAAATATTGCACAATATTATATGTTGTTTATATGGTATGAGTGGTATGACAAATATTATCCTGTCTATAGTTTTAATCTCTGTCACATAAAATTGATACGTTTAAAAAATATCATAATACTTTAATGACTTGCGGTTATGGTCTGTACCTATACAGATTGTATGCATATTTAATCAATCTAGAGACTAATTTTAATATTTTATTGTTGTTATACATATTATTTCCGTTTCCTTATCTATAGTTTAAAATATTCAAAAAATAATCCATTCCGCTACAATAAAATTCATAGAAAATATAATTCAGCCATTATGTATATGTAAAACTGCAGGATAGTGGTTACGGTTGTATAATTCAACAGTGCGCATTAACTCTATAAATAACTTAATAACCAATACCTGAAAGTCACGTCATTCTCAAACATCCTGTAGTCAAGCATAACGGTTATAACCCACGTAGGTACGGCAATACACTTAACTATCACAGTATTATTTTTTATATTTATTATATTATCATAATATTACAGCTTAAAAGGACGCTCCACCCGCATGCTTTGTCTCTGTCTTACCAAACCATGACATAGCAAATTATAATATACCATCTGAAGAATAATGGCGAATCCAACCTATTATTGAATTTAAAAGTATTATCTAGTGAATCGCGTAGATTTTTATATTTTAATTTTAAAATTGTAAATTGTTTTTTAAGCTTAAATCTTTTTAACATTTAAATTTCAAAAAAAAAAAAATGAGAATCACTAGATAATAATTATTCTTCCATACTTCTAAATTGGATAAAAGTTCAATCTGCTCCAATATTAAACATAACAGAGATTATTCGGAACGTAAAATTTGACATGTTATGCGTTTGACGGAGACAACGCGTGCGGGTGTAGGGTCCTCTCAACAATAAAATTAGTCAATTATTGTATGAATTTATTTTGGTTTTTACAACAATAATAAATAAAGTTAATAATATATTATATTACCTAGTAAAATACAATCGTGTTTCCCTATTTTAATAGGTTTATGTTTCAGATGAAACCCTCTGTCAGTCGTGTAATCTTAGAGAATATCGTTTAAGACAAATCGATAATATATATATTATAAATCTGATTTATGTCCAGTGGATAAAATAGATAACTTTATGAAAAGAGACAATCAAATAAATGGAATTTCGAGCAAAGTACATACAATGAAGGGTCTAACATAAAACAACACACGAAACGTTGTAGTTGGTAGTGATTAACACAAGTGTATTTATTCTTACTTTTTAGGAAAATTTAAATAAACGTGTAAAGATCGTCTAATGCAAATATCCAACTATAACTACAATACTGCAAAAGAATTATGCAATGCAATTGAAAACGAAAAAAATAATAATCGAAAAAGAACAAAATAATGACTGCTAGTTTTGAAAAAAGTAAAATAATAATATATTAATAATTATATTATATTCTAATGAGTATACTGGTGAAAATATTCAATAATATATAAATATGTTTTGACAATTAATTGGTTTAGAAACCATCAACATTACGAACTTAGAAAAATGAGTCAACTTTAAGCACTCATTAGTAGATCAAATAGAATGTAACAAGATTAAAAAGAAACAGAAAAGATAGTATCTTTAAAATTCGAAAAACTGATGCAAAATGAATTGTTAAAAAGGTAGGTAAAATGTATTATATTGCCTCGTATTCAAATATACTCTAAGAACTTTTTAAATTACATTTAGTCTATAAGACGAAAGAATAAGGAATATAGAAGCAAAACAAAGGTCAAAAGAGGATTATTTAATATTATCCTTGATGAACACCTAAAAAATAAAACTAAAATTACAGAAGAACAGAAGAAAAAAGATAAAAGAATTACTCAAACTTTTATTTTCGGCCCTGATCAAGCTAAAATGCAGAAAATTAAGCAACTGGTAAGTAGATTTACATCAATAATTTACTAATTTATTATAATATATTTTTAACAAAATAACAATATAAAAATGTATTAGGTAATAATAATATTATTATTAGAATATACTTATGTTGAATTTGTTGAAAAAGTGATAGGTTGGAATTGTTGGAAAAATAATGTTATACATGAAAGCGTTTATCATTTTAACTGGATAATAGTTAAATAACCTAAATATGCACGGTGATCCACTTGATCCATAGGTGTCTACACTCATTATTTCGGAGTTTTAAATTTTTTTGGAAATATTTTCGTACATAATATAATTTCATCGAAAAACCCACATTCTTGAAAGAAATTATATATTTTACAATTATTTATTGCTATATAATTAATTAATTTTTTTACTTTTTTGAATGATTACAATATAATGTTGTGAAATATCATCAAAATATGATATTTTATTTTAAATTTTAGAAGCTTATCAAAATAATGATTGCAAACGCTTAAATGTATCACCTTGTATAATATATAACCGACCATGGCATAAAATTGCGTTCGTGAAATACTCATTCAATTAAATTTTATTTGCGCAGATATAGGTAATTACATTTCTTCGCTATCGAAAAATTAAATTGCTGGCCTACTTGTTTTATACTTTTATAGATTTACAAAAGATAAAATAAGTATAAATATAATTTGTAAAATGTCGTTATTCGTGTAACTTTAATGATTTGTTGAGTGAATTATGAAGGCACTCACAACTCACCACCAAACCACTAAACCACGTGATTTTATTAGGTACCTATGTATATTATATTGTATATTGTTATAATTTATATGCACATGCGAACTTTTAATTAAATTACTCCGGAATAATGTAAAATTGATATTGGGATAGTAATAAACCCGCAAGAAATTATATCAATATTAATATTAATTTTCAGTGGATGTTTGGACTTATATTATATCGTGGGTACCATGGAAACATTTCGGCAATGGCTTCTTCAAACTAAATTGGGTTTACATTCGTTTCCTTCCTGTTTTTACGATAATTCTCGAACCTTTAAAAAACATCGAATTACCAATTATGTTTATAAATTATTTAAAAGAATCAGTTGGCCGTGTTTAGAGTTTAGATGACAACATTCTAAAAAGCACTGAAAAACCTAATAAAAAAACATTTTAGTTAAAAACAACTATTATTCGACGTACACGTTATAGTAGCAGCTAGTAGCCAATATAACTAAATAATTTTTGATTTCACAGCCGGAAATATAAAAAGAAAATAAGGAAATTATAATGGAAAAATATACAACGTATATCGATATATCGATTACGTTTTATAAAAAACAATCTAATATATAAATTGGTACAACAGCAAAAAAATAAAGTAGTACAATAAGTAAAATTTAATTTCGTTTATATCTATCTTGTGGGTTAACATAGTTTCATACAAGATCAATGATTAGGTTAGGTTAGGCAGTAAGGAATGCAAACACCTTCAACACCTAAACTCTAGACATTAATTTATCATTTATTCATTTAATATATTAATAATAATAATCATATAATATACGTATTTCACTTTTTCGTACTTATGTAATAAAATAATGCCCACACTTAAATACTCAAAAGTCATTTGTTTCATCGATATATTTTAATTATTGATTTTCTATTAATTAAAGGTTATATAATACCTATTATTGTCCTATATTAAAACAAATTAAATATTATTAAATAACAAATAAATATACCAAAAAATTATTATGTTTATGTTCTATACTTCCATGTTGTTACAGTAAATCATAAATGTTTTCTTTTGGTTAACATAGGTAATAAACTATAAACTTATAAATTATAAGAATTAAAAAATGTACAAATAAAAAATAAAATATTTGACTGTTCATTGATATAGATGAAAAAATTCAATATTTTACAATTTTATGAAATATTTTAAACTACTGGCATTGGTAAATCTTTCATGTTAGAGAATTAGGTATGACAAAATATTTTAGATTTTTATCGGAACGATGAATACAATGAATTTACAATCATGTGTGTTTTTTTTGTGTCAGAAGACCTTTTTTAAAATGGAAAGAATATTTCGGTTTTCAATATCTTTTTTGGTTGGAAAGTGAATGACGTTAGTAGTTTGAAGGTCAAAAGTAAAAAAAAAACCCAATTATTTTCTTTACAATTGGAAGAAACCAAAAAAAAAAATTAAGGAAATACTTTCCCCCTTTTTTATGAATGTAGGTATATTGTTATTTTGATTATTATTTTAAAACATTAAACATGTATATAATTGTGTGTTCTGTACTGGGCTAGTACTATTGTAAGAAAAACAAATTAACATTTAGTGCATATTATACATTTATACGTAAGTATTCTGTTTTAGGAAACATCGTCAAATAGCCAGTTACCAACTGAAACAGAAAAACGAGCGAAATCTTAAACTCCGAGAGGAAAAAGAGAAAAACATTGATTTTGAAAGAAGTTTGTTAAATCGGCTTAAAGAAAAGTATAGATTATATCATACGATAATAGTATAAATGATGTAATCTTCTTTTATAATATTATGTACTTATTATTTTCTTTTAAAAAGAGACGAAACATTGCAAAGAAATTTGTTACGAATAAAAACTAAACCAAAAGAAATTCTTAAGTGAAGATTTGAACAAATTATTGGACATGTCAAAAACTGAACGTCGTAAAAACGAAGTACCCGGCTCATATGTGAGTTTATAGTATTACGATAAAAGCATATTATCATTGGACGCGTAGGAGTAGATTTACGTTTATTATACCTATACATTTGACGACTAATGAATTCGAAGTTCCAACGATATTGTATAATATTGTACCTAAATTACTGTTATTTAGAGATTTCTA
>WHPZ01589175.1:6091-23106 GCA_016617965.1 Macrosiphum rosae | reverse complement strand
TATATTTGTTTATATTGCATTAAGTTGATACACTTTTTATACTACTTTAAGTTTTTGAAAGTTGAGCACAAAGCTGATTTTTTTTATTAGACACTAAAAAATAAACGAAGATGAGTTATACAGCATACACTTACTAAAAAAGCTATTACAATGTATGTTGAGGAAAATAATGTTGAATAAAAATAAACTTAATAAAGTAAGTAAAAGTAAAATTTCACGAAGCTATGGACATAATATATTATATTAACTTTAAATTAATGTCGTGTATTAAATTAAACGTAAAACTGTTTTCGAAATCACTAATGAAGTTTAATAATAACGAAACTCTGGTGGGAAAGATGCTATAATATTATTACTTATTATGTCTTCTGTTTTTGACAATGTGTAAACTAAATAGCTTTTGGCAATTTTTGAACCTCTAATAAGATTCTAGTAATGATAGGCAATAGCATTTTCACCAACAAATATGATGTGAAATTAGCTGTGTCATTTTCAAATAGTTCAGTCAGAACTTGGTTTTTATATTTATATTTATCAGTTTTTGAAATGAAACATAACGACAGAAACGGCTAGAAAGAAACAAAACAATTTGTCCCCTATGTTATGAAAAACGTCAATATTTTTTTCATACCTAGGTACCCGGTTACATTGTTACAATATGCCAAAGAATGTCTGCATAATATATTATAGTGAATGTTATATAAAAAAAAATTAATAATAATTAATACGATAAGATACGATACAATACAATGACTATACCAACCATTTTAATACAAATTATAATGTAATATGTATTGCATTTTTACATTCAAGACTACGTGTAAGTAATTTGAAAATTTAATTTTTTTATTTACCAAACCGTAATAAGAATTGATTTGATTGTTGCAAAATGTTAAACTCACATGAACTACCTTATACACTGTGTTATTTACTATATTTTATTAATTTACGTTTCAAACAAAACTAAATTTACTAAGCATTTTATATAATATGCAGGTACGACGGAGGCTCACAAAATAAAAAAAATGGTAGGTACTATGCTTGTATATATTTGCGAAACATTTTCAAAATGAAATTGAATTCTTATTCTATACGTACACGATTACCAATTCATTGAACCCTCGAAAAAAGCACGTAGATATTACCATTATTTTACCATCCAACATAATAATGTGTAATAATATAGGTACATGGGGTCTGAAAGGGATAAAAAAACAATACATACACATATTATAATAAAATATATTTTTCGTTTATTATTACAGTGTCTTAATAAAATAATTATTTATTTCGTCATAATTAATTGTATAATATCGGATAATGTTTACTCAATAATCAATAACTACACTGACTTGCATCATAAATTATGTACAACATTTCTGATTATTACTTATTTACGTGATGAATTTTATAACATCATGATTCTAAGTAGTAGTATAAATCAAATTTGAATCTTAGTGAAGTCTGAAAGGTTCCGCTGTATATGTATATTATAGGTAGGTACTTAATAATGCCACCGAATTCCTACGTTTTATGATTATTCCGTACCTATTTTTATGATATTATTGAATTGTGACCTCGGCGATGGAATATAATTTTAATTATGCAGATTAAATAAATATTAAATAAAGTAGATAGGTATGTTCTGGTATTGTAGGTATACCTACAATATTTTCATACGATATTGTTATACAGAGTGGGCCACGGTAATAGGGACAAAAATAGACAGGTTTTTCTCAACGTTGATTGTGAATAGGAAGTTGTGACTATAGCTCAGTGGAGTGTAGTTCACCGTGTATTTGCGTACGACGAGTTTGTGAAAAACAATGAATCGGTAGTTAAGGTGTAGCGGGCATTCAGACTTCACTTTAGCGTCGGACGTCGAGGTGCTGTTTTCGATGGCAAAACAATTTTGAGCTGGGTAGAAAATTTTGAACGGGGACAGTTAATAAAAAAAAAACCAAATGGTCCCAAAAGTCCTATAACAATAACTCCCGAGAGTATGAAGTCTTACCGTCTGAATGAGAGCTGCACATTAACTACTGATTCATTATTTTTCACAAACGCGTCGTACGCAAAACATACGGTGAACGACACTCCACTGATCCACAGTGAAAACAAAACGGTATTATCTGACGGATCTAATGAGCTTAATATGTAGACCTTCCTTCTCACATTCAACGTTGAGAAAAACCAGTCTATTTTTGTCCCTATTCCCGTAGCCCACCCTGTATATTGTACACTGTACAGTCTTATCGATCTTCGTTTTGATTCACATTGCGTATGCATTATTGATGTATAGTATCAATCAATACACTGGAATTTTTTCAAACCATAAGTATTTTAGTAATGTTTAAAGGAAAAAAATCAAAAACTTTATTCGATGTTATCCTATCATCCTTATAATAGTACTAAGTAGTAAATTCCAATTCAAACGTTCATTTGTGATGTATAATATACGTCTGCAAGTCGAATTATAAAAACATAAAAAAAGAAATTTGAGAATATCATGTACAATAGTATAAATATAAATTTAATTATAAAAAGAAATATTAATAAATAATAACATATGAATGAAAATATGTTAATTATTCTAGAGTTATTTTGATGTAATTCGCACCAGCCGAATACTATATAAAACTATGGTCGTAACGACATCATGCGACTATTATACTTGTGGTATTAACTATTAATATATTATATTGCACTAAAATATTGAACAAAAATGTAAATTTTAGGACTTTCTTTGACATTCAAATTATGTATTAGTATTTCTTTGTGATGGAATTCCATTAAATATTATTTATCGAGTAAAAGAAATATATTATTTACGTAAACATGGAAATTTGAACAAAATTTAAATAATATTTGGTTTTGGATAACTCTTGCTTTTATATTTTTATTTTTTTACTCCCCGAATAGTCACTACTTGTAGAGTACATAAATAACTATGTTGCCAATTAAAATACAGTAATATTATATTATCATATAATGTGTTATAAAAAAAAAATGTATAACATAATAGGAAGTAATACATAACACTATAACAGTATTTCGGATGCAAGTGCATTTTATTTTATATTTTATTTATTTTACTGGACGTCCGGTAATTAAATTAAATGCCGCGTAAATTATTGTTTAATATGGTGTCTACAATTTGTTAATGTTTTATTAAACACCATGGTATAATATTCACACTTAGTTCATAAACGTAATATTATATTATATACTTAAATAATATTTAATGCATAATTGTTTATTTGTATGGCTACACTCAATAATTTATTTTAAAACTTAGGTAACAATATTATTTGTGATGTACATAAAAAAAATAAACATTAATTCTATGTAACAACTCAAATACATTTTTCAAAGAACTATCTATTAAAATTGTACAATATCATTATTCTTCAGTGAATACGTATTTTTATAGTTAATACTACCTATTGTATTTGTAAGAGATTACTTAAAATCTGCAGTTATTACTAAGGTTTGTTTTTCCTTTATAACACTTAATCCACTGTTACAATGCTTGCTGCAGGGTATTTGCTTATTGAAAATTTCTATTTGGCGTTGATTAATAATAAATATATACAATTAACATTTTTGTTTTTAAACTAATCTTTTTTGAAATAGGTCCCACTGAAGGTGTGTTTACTGGAATTAGTAATATAATATAAATACTCATTGTACCTAATTTATTATGTATTTACGTGCCTATATTTAAGATGTTGTTTGAAAATGGTATGGCTGGTGTAGATATTAGATACCTACGGTTTATTAGTTTTCCGTAAAATGTATATATTATGATGGAGTGGTTTTTTGTTTATACATCATGTACAGCACATAATATTATATTGAATAGGTATTTGTCATAATAAAATAAGTATGACATCATAGCATAGGTACACATCTTATATGGCATATTATACTAATATTCGTGTAGGAAAGTATACGGCACTGCGAAGTTCACCGAGACATTTATCAACTAAAATCAATTTTAAACTTACCCAGAAGAGTGATAACAAATTCATGATACGAAATATTTATTTGAACATGATAGAAGATATTATAATCAGGGTAATGCACATGCCATAAGGAGTTTATGAATGTAAATTCTAATATATAATAAAATGGAATGTATTATAGTGAATCTTTTGAAGTAGTGTAAATTATGATTGATGTTTATAATAGAAATGCTTTTATGAATATTTTTTTTATGAACAAGACCTGAATATTACAAACCAATACCTTTATTGTGCATTACGCTATCTCGAACAGCGTTTATTATAATAGCATTATAATATACTCATAGGGCCACGGCAGCGATCCGACTGAACCTCCAAAGTATATTAATATTATCATCATTTTTTCTTTTTTTTTTTTTTTTGGATAAATCATGTCCCACGAGATTTATAAAACGATATCGAGTGACTTTTGCCGTTCAACAATTCATACGCATTATTTTACAGACTTATCGTATAATCGCCACGGCATAGCGTGCTCGTAGCCATTATTTTTTTTTCGATCGGATAAGTTATTTTAATATCCATCAGTTTCATGACTTTTCTACGCGATTCATTAAGTTTAGTGACCAGGGTATAGCATAAAATATACCGTACTCATCAGTTACGATACTAAACAACGTAGAGAAATGCGCGCAAAGGTCCACGAATGGAGATAATAATATAATAGCGATACGAACCGTCACGACCGCAACGTAAAATCTATGTGGTACCGTGATGCATAGGTACATATTTTGCGGTCTCTAAAACTTTTTCGTACCATTTGCGGTCACTAATTTATTTATAAGTGCCGGTTCACTCGTGGACCGCGGTTGTCATCTAGAGAACATTTTTAAAAATTAATACAGCAGGCGTGGAGTTCATTTTTTGAGCTTGCGGGACCGACGTTTTAAAAATAACCGTATTACAGTGAAATACAAAATATCAACAACGACGATGACGACTATATCGATAATATTATGTATTTGAGTAAATTGCGATCCGCATTAGCCACTCGCGTAAGTTTCTTCGGAGGACCAATAATACCTAGGTACTGACTTTCGCAAAATGTCTTTTGTCTCTGTGTTTGTCACTCAACTGTGGTCGAAAATAGGAACAACGAAAATGATATAAGGAGTGAAGCATACAGCAACCGTGACGGCTAAAGTGGACAACCACTCAGAGCATTCTATATAAGCGTCTCACGTTATGTTTGTTTAAGGAACGAAATTATTGAACTCGATGATATTATTATCTCGTAACGACGTAACAGTTATCAAACCGTATTGGTCGATTATGCTGGTGTAGATGATAACACACAGGCATATAATACCTACCTTACCATATAAGGTTACAGACAAGGGGCCAGAGTAAAGATCTGAAAGGATTCATTTTATTTGAAAAGTGTATATTGTGGTATATCGTACAAATATTTTCCTCGATTATTTTGAATTACCTACCTACAAAAATATCGCATAATATTATTGTTCTTATAATTTATTTATTGACAATTCGTATAAAAAAACCATTGATAGGCCAGCTACAGTATTAATATTTTGATATAATATTATTATTGGGTATTGTATAAGTAAATATAAGTTTTTTTAAAACAAATGGGTAATCGTATTTGTGAGTATGATGGCGGTGGCCGGTGGGTGGCCACTTGCCCCTCACCACCGAACCCGTTTCTATATCCTGGTGGTTGTATAATATATTGTATAAGAAAATAAGGATTTACGAAACTATAACAATATAAACACATCATATTGTAATAGTTGTGTTTTAAAAGAGTAAGACATTAAAAAAAAACTCAACACATCGACACAGTGGAGAAAATCAGATTGTTTGCACGAATAAAGTTTTTAACACGGTGCAGTAGATGCTGTGGTACTGGGATGGGAGGGGAGTGTGTTTCGAGATATGACAGAATGAAAAAACTAAACCAGAAAATTCACGAGACTTATTGAGATTCCAAAGAGCCTGCAGTAAAGACAATTTTTAATATACCTTGTTCGTGGTGCTCGTGTTGGCTCCGGCGTGCACTAGCCTCCGGACCACGTGCGTGTGTCCAGCGATCGCCGCATGATGCAGTGCCGTCTGATGGTCCGTGTCGAACGCGTCCAGTCCGACGTCCTCGATGGTGTCCAACAGGAAGTTGACAACCGACAGACGGTTGTTTCTCGCCGCGCACATCAGCAGAGTGTATTGTTTCTGTGGAAAATAATATAGTGACACCCGTATTAAATATTAAAAAACTTTATTGTAATACCGGATATAAATCATTATGATATGGTCTTCGGATTATTAAAATAAAATATTCTCCGGATTTAGGAAAAAATGTATACTAATAATATATGAGTTATGACTTTATAGTTTAAAATACTACATGTGTAATAAATTCACAATAGTAATAAAGTTAGCTCTACCACTCCTCGAATAGATGTATAATATATTTATAGACAATAATTTACAGTCGTCATCTTAATTCCACCAAGTGGTAATCAAACAATATGTACCTATTAAAATATATTCTTTTTAAGGCCTTAACTAAACTCTAGTTCTATAATATTATAAACGTGTGTGTAAATAATATTTAAATCGAGTTTATTTAATAAACATAATTCTAAATTAGGTAATAGTTTAAAAAATATAGACAGTAAACGTAGCTATAGCTGTAACAAAAAGTACAATAATTTCATTGGAACTTGGCTGATAAATTACAATATTATAATGTATACACTTTATGTTTGAGTATCTATGTGTAGTATAAATATAAATAATATTATCTACTTTTTTTGTTTGATATGCTAAAGTAGACATAGAATAATATTAAATTGTTTTATGAAAAGAATCATATTGTTCGTTTTCAGGGATTGTTTTGAATAATATAGTATTTTAAATCAACAATGGTAGTCGTGTTGATTATCACTGTAAGACGTTAGTTGTTATTAAATTAAAATGTGTTTGAAATTTAAATTGACTTCTTAAAAAATTACCAATTCATAGTATGTTTTTATGAGTTAAAATTCAAAAATGTAATATTTAATAAATGGTTCCCTCAACATTTTTTTAGTCTTATAAAATATTTTAATCCGTAAAGTTTTTAGAGCTTAAACATATTTTGTATCCTATTAAGTAAATTAACATTTTTTATTCATAAATCTGTTGGTATGATATATTTATTTTATCATGGAAAAGTATAAGTATATTATTCACAGGTGTTTTAACATTCTTGTTATTTTTACACCAACATGAAATTGATCGTGAAATTTTTAAATACTGTATAAATCTAGCTTGGATGTATAGATATAAGAGAGAGGTACAAGACCTTGTGAGATTTATGAAAATAAATATTGTAACGGAACTCTATAGTCTTAAATGAATATTTTAAAGTTTAAACGAGGCATAATAATATTATCGTTTTGAAAACTTTTTGTGTAGAGAACACATTTTATCGCCTCCGATAAGAATTAGCCCAACTGTGTTAAGCGTGTAATGGAAGTATAAATAAATGCATTAAAAAAAAATATAATGTATGCTTAAAAAATATTTTATAATCAATTCATATAATATATATTATTATACCAGCTACAACTCACGTTACTCCCCCAGTGTGCATATCATAATATTTAAATCAGAATCCGTCACTAAATACGTGAAATATATAGAAGATTGGACGTTTCCATCCACAAGGTATCCGTGTTGCGCCTATGGGTCCTAATGTAGTGTATTTAATAAAATTATTTTTTGAACCGAAAAATTGCTCATTTTTCTATCTTCTGGGCATCCTAAATCCATAACCTAACCTATGTAAGTATAAAAACGCGTTTCGCTGGTTTTTTTTTTGTCCTGAGAGCGTCATTCGTACCGTCTCTAAATTTATATTTCATGGACCTCCGCATTACACATGCATTCTGTATTATGCATCACTGTGTCGGATTTATGTAGGTACCAACTGTGCTTCCATTACCATCACGGACCACGGATACCCGGAGGACTAGGCGGCGTAATCTAGGTTTAGTTTTAATTTATGCTCGCCAGTATAGGTACAACACTCGCCCGATCGGCTATTCTGTAAATCTAATAGGTAGGGATAATATAAATTATAATATGATCGCAAATCGCAACACTGAAAGTCAGTGTTGTTGTTGTTGTTGTTTATGATAATATCATAATAATTCCGAGCTCAAACTAAATTAAGATTGACCTTGTGACTCTATAATCAACACCGGGATGATGTGTAAAATTAGCTTGTTCAACTTTAATATTATATACGTGTAATACTTAAAGACTTTTACATTTTATAAATATTTATTTATTTTTTGAAAATACCGGCGCAGAAGCCCAAAGTATGATAAAACAATAAAGTACTTTTAGGTATGTATTTTAAACAACTTTAATTGAGTATCAAATTAAATAGTAATAGTAATAATACACATATTGGATAATATAATAAACAAATTAATTTTTGAATTCGTTATTTTCTCCCTCAAATTTATATTTATGTAGGGTTGAAAGTTATGTTATATGAATTATATATTTTGTATTTATAAACAAAGCACATGGGTGGAAAATAAACAGATTAATCCGAATTTGTTAACAAATCGCATATTTCGGGCGAGAGAGATTATACTTTGAATAGAAAGTGTGGTGCACTGATGTGCCACGTACAACTTGGTTGATATAAAATCACATAGACTCTGCGACGTTATAGAAAACAGTGCGCCTCCAATGAGAAAAACAAATTTTACAATGCCATATTTTCATTCCTACAACTGCAGCCCGAAAGTTTGTGTGCACTTGATTTCAATTTGTTCTCTTATAATTTGCTAAATTTATTATTAATTGGTTGTATTAATGTGCACGGCCGGTGTTGAAATTCTACTGCCTATATTCACGTCTTCGTGAATGTTCTGTTATTGTTATTTGAATATTATAATATTGTGTACACATCGAACAATTATTATACCCAGGGGTGTATCGTTTATGAATGAAATTGAAATTAAGCGCTTGTCGACTATACCGTACATTGTTAATAATTTATCATAGTTTTGTGTAACAAATTAAACGATACAGTACGTGCGTACATCTACCACGAGGGTGTGTTCGACTTTACTTTATGTTGGTAGGTAGAGGTATAGACCATTATCAGTGCGCTGCTTTTAATGGTTTTTACTCGAGTGATGTCACGTCATTTGTGGTGGTTGGTTTTAAACTTAGAATTATATACATGTAATAGACAGCTGAAAGCCGAAGGCCAAAGTCGTAAACACAATTTTCATTGTAAACATATTACGAAGAAACGTGTTCTAATATTAAAGACGGACATAAATTAAGGGTCACTGTCTTGACATCTGTAGTATCCATTTTACTGCTGTTGTACTACATAAAAGCGTTAATTATGCAACTCACTATTATTGCAACTACTTCGAGGGGAGCTAATGGTGATTATGCAGCAGACAGCCATTGCATTATTTACATAATATTACTAGTGCGAATCGACCACGTTTTTAAACGTCATGGCATTTATACACCACGTACCACGGTATCGTTATTGCTAGACTCGGTGGAAGGAGAAACAAACTTGCAGCGTTATACGCGACACATTTTTTTTATATGTTTTATATATTATATAAAAGACTATATAACGTTTCGGCTTTACGAGTTCGTCATCAGCACACACCGAGTTAATTTCGTACCCACGAGACTATAATAATAATAATAATAATAACAATAGTAATAATATTATGTGTGTTCAACTTTATTGCAGTTTATGAATATAATATTATTATAATATTCAGCATCAGCTCAGGATATAATATAATAGAATAATATTACATAGGTATACGACTTAACTATACAGTCGTCTTTTTTTTTTTATATAGGACGCGCGTGTATGAAAATATAGATTTTTATTGCGGGACACTGCGAAATAAGGCGAGCCCACGTGTTACATTAAGCCGCGGCGGATGGTCTCTTTTGCACCCTGTATAATGTATAGAGTTTTGATGGCTCGCACGGTGTGTGGTTAGTTCCATTTCACCGATCAATCTACGACCTATTTGTCAAAAAACGATGCTTTTATAATATGGTCTGACACAAACATTATTCACCGGCGTACAATTTTTATCTTTTCCATATACTAAATACGAAACGACAATGTATTAGGTATTATAATACGTATGCGTAACGCGCGCCATAAACAATTTGTTTGCTGAAAATATCATATACAGAGTGGTTCACCGAGCACGCTTATCCTTTTTTTTATCCTTTAACAATATCATCAGGTATCCAAGTTTAGATTCTTAGAATTGTTCAGTAAGCTTAAGGACCATAATAATATTTAACCTAATATGCAGTAAATTCATTAAAACCCATACAAATGTATGAAGACATTTTTTGTGTGTTCAATAGTTTCCTCATGAAAAATACAATAACATACCATCTCATTAATGTTTAAAAAAATATTATTTTTACTCTATGGACTAATTTAGTGTAGAAAATTGTTTTATCGTTTCCTAAACGTATTTTTGAGTTGCTGCTTTGTAGATAATGACGGCATCTCACTGCCGATTCCACAAAGGTATAATATTATTAGACAAAAGTAAGTACGTAAAAATTATGATACACTTTGAATTCAACGTATTTTTTGAAACCACACCGATCCTAATTTTTAACATTGGCTTGTGGTTAGCGACAACGACTTGCGATTTTCGAAGTGATGAAGACTGGAGAGAGTTACTACGGTATATAAATACAACAAATCAATTACAATTCAATGGTGGTATATTACAATGGGTATACAAAACATGGCAAACTAATACAAAATACAAAAATACAATATTTAGCGTTTTACAACGTACAAAACAATTACAATTCAATGGTGGTATATAACAATAGGTACACAAAACATTTTAAAATAATATAAAATACAAAAATACAACATTTAACGTTCTAAAACGTACAAAACAATCAATATATGCACGGGGATTAAACACTGACTGTTCCTCGCTGGAAAAGGTGACGGCATATCTCACTGTGGCACAGTGGACAATACACGCGGCGACAAGCCGACGGCGGTAGGGTACACGTGATTTACGCAAGAGGCAAACGGGGCATGCCGACTCACATAACAATAATTAAACGTTTAAAAACGCGACGGGTCGTCTGCGACACTATAATATATCGTCAGAACGACGACTTAACAAAACATGACCGTAAACGGAAACAAAATATATTATACACTATTAATATGGCACAGGCGGCTTAACAAAACGGAAACTGCACTAGGCGGCACTGTACTTACGCAGAGCACACTGCATCGGAGGGACAAAAAAAACGTCAAATGGGCGAACTCGCGACATACGACGAACTCGAACAAAACGGAGTCGGACGAATGTTTACAACGGGCGGCGCGTTTCGAGCGGCCTGTAACAACGGGGATTCGCCATAAACTGCTGCAGGTTGACGAGCGGCCGACCGCGGCGGTGACCTGGTAACACAGCCGTGACCACGGTGCAGGTAACTTTGCAAAACTCATTCCAAGAAACAGCGGACATTACGTGAAGGTCGCAGTGAGTAGGTCGTGCCGGCGCCTTGCACCTCCACAGGAATATCAGGAACCGCGGTTAATGCAGCAGTCACGGCTTGGTATCTCGGCGAGTCCTTTTTAATCTCCTGAGACGACTGAAACATTTGTCGCTGCAGCGATCAATTTTCGAAGGCCAAGTCTAGCACTTCAGTTGTGCAAAGGACTTTACTTGGAGGTCGCGAGGAGTCTAAAGTTACGGCGTCCTGCATCTCTACAGAAATATCTGACACCGCGGTTGATGCGGCAGTCATTGATATAGGCAGTTTGCAGTACACGGCCAAGTACATTTTCATCTCCAGAGACGCTCATAACAATTTTATATGACTTTCTTGTAGACTTTTTGATAAAGGTAGACAAACTTATGAGGAACATATTATTACATTTAAATCTTAGATTTGAAAAAAAAAACGTTTATGAATTTCCAACTAAAATTTATTTGTACATTTTTGTAATTAGTACGTATTTTGTATGAATTTTTCATATTTTTCAATTGACATTATAACAATATGTATAGTAGGAGCCTTTTATTACATTTTCAAGCTTATTTACCCAATAAATTAATTTTATTAGGTATATTTTATTGACATTTATAGAAAAAAAAACTGATAATATTGGAAACTGAAAATGTCCGTAAACAGTTCAAAAGATATCAAAATATTTTGAAAAATGTTATCGTGTATAGAAAATGCAAATATAAACAATCACTGAAAATTTCATGTATCTACGGTTATTTGTTTTAAAGTTACACCAAAAACCAAAAACCGATCATTTTTTTTTTTTAATATTTTTATATAATAATTAAAGTTGAATTAAAATAAATCATTTTTAACACAATTTAATATTTTCTTGAATAATAGTATTATCTGGAGATTTGTTGTTGTGGCTTTCAGGTATTCAATTATAACCTCTATACTGTATTTAAATATTTTATGCCTGATGGCATACATAAAAGGAAGGTTGCTGTGAAGTCAGGGAAAATTTTTCGAAAATTCGTACAAAATAAACGGTGGTCCAACAAATGGTGAGAGCTTTCCAACAACGTCAACAAACTGTCGTCAACAGTATTGGATGGATTTTGGAACTTTTTAAAAAAATTGTCCAAGTGGCACTTTTTCAAAAAATCGTATAAAATAAACAGAATTCCAACAAATGGCGGGACCTTTCCAACAATGTCCAACAAAATTGTTAGATAGGTTTAATTTAAATCTGTTACATGATTGCCGCTAAGTTCACGAACGTGTGAAAATTGCATATATTTATATACGGTAATTCGTTTTAGAGTTACACCGAAAACCAAAATCGATTTCGTCAAAAACCGATTTTGCTTAAAAATTCCCGTTTTTCCTTAATGTTTTGTTTGTCTTTACCGTCGCTTTTGAATACTAATGGGAATATGGGATTTTGACCTTTCCAACGCACCAAATAGATTCACTTCCCCATCGAACTAGATACTGCTTGAAAATCGAACCATTATTTCGACTACTTATCGTGTACACAGACACAAAAAATAATCATAAATACATCATTGTAATATCAATATTCATCGCTCCACTCAGAATCTAAAATTAGAATATTGGCAATGAAATATTATAGAGTTTTTTCTTTACATTTTTATTTTACTAAATAAAATATAATTAAAATATTTATGTAACTTATAATATACCTAATTTGACATAATAATATGTATGATATACAAGAGAATTATATTTTTTAAATTACGGTCTGAAAACAAAAACTACGGTACTTTACGTTACGGCTGTCAATATTGTATTCTTTCAATTTAAGCATGAAAAATAATTTTTAAAATTGATGAATAACCATTAATGTTGTCAAGACGAAAAGTAAATTGGCTATGAGTTGTATGCATGAAATACGGAGATAAGACGCATATGAAAAACAAATATGTGAAAAATAACATTTTTCGCAAATCATTTGTTTTCGCTTTTGAGAAATAAAGATTTTATCAATGAAAACATTTTTTTTTACCCAATAAATAAATGTGATAAGTTTTTTTTAAATCATAAAATAGTATAAAATACAATATTCGTTGATAGAAACCCAAACCTAAACCTAACATTTAAGGGAGTTGAATGTGGCGATTTTCTGTCTGAACACACCTGTAACATAGGAATAACGACCTGAGCGGCTGACCAAAATTAGGTACTTCTATTTTTTCGATTTAAAAAAAGGAAAGGTGTTTGAATTGGTATACAAGTTTTCTTTGCATCGGTCGAAGCATATTTTTAATAAAATTTAATAAAATTTAAAATATTTATTCTCATCAAAATATTGCTGCAATTAAAAAAGCACTTAGGTCGATGCAAAGTAAACTTGTATACCAATTCAAACATCTTTACAGTTTTTAAATCGAACAACTATAAGTACCTTAAATTTTGTCAGGAGCTTGGGTCGTTATACCTATGTTACACGTGTGTTAGACAAAGACCGCAAATCTCCGCATGCAACGCCCTTAATATTTAAAAGAACCAAATTTTTTTTAAGATTATTATGCATATTATTCATATTATACATGTGGGATGTATCTGGTTTGCACCTACATATCCACATTATAATATATAGGTAATATTAATTTTTAGTTTATTATTATTATTATTGGTTATTTATTATAACAAATAAAATTATATTTGTTCAGATAGTACGATGTGCGATGGTCGACACGGGTTAATTATTGATAATGTTAAAATAAATAATACTCAGTTATTTAATTTCATTAAAAATTATTAAAACCAGCTGCCAAATGCAAGTCGCTCTGCTGTATGCCTATACATAAGCGGTGTCGAGTGTAACTTGTCATTGAATAGGTAACCGTATTGGATAAGTATTAAATTTAAATTTAATGATAAATCATTGTATAACGAAAAAAGATTCTGAGCATAGACGGTCTGTCAGCCTATATTTTAATAATTATACTAAGTGATGTTGACCTAATTGTTGGTAAAAACAAATTGTACAATACATTGTGTCAGATAGTATTACTAGCTGTTATTAACGCATCTTATAATTTATTCAAAACGACGTACCATACAATGGTGTGAATAGGTATGAGGTATAAATAGCTTAAAAGTTAAAATTAATCAAAATTGTTTAAAAATTCCAAAGTCTATAGTGTATACAAACACATTTTTTATTAATAACAACTCGCAATAACTAAAACCGTCGAAGGGAAGAATGATAATTTACGTTTAAATATTAAATTTTATCATGAATTTAACTTCGAATGTCTATAAAAATAATTGTGTAAGTACATGTATTTCAGATATTTTTAGCGTGCAGTAGAAACAATTTATGAACCTTGTACTACATTTTCAAACCTTATATTAACTTCATAAAATTATTTTAAAAAAAACTTCAAAAAAAATCGATGAATTCAAATTCTTATAAAACGCTATTTTTGTAGTCAAAATATTTTAAATAATTCTTTGAGTATAAAAAATTATTATTTAGTTACAGTGGAATATTTCCAAGACCCCAAGAATAACAAATTACTTATAACAAACTACTTATAACAAATTCCCCAAAATCGTATAAACTATAAAGCAAATTTGTTATTTTTCTTATAAATACCCAATTACACTGAAAATTAGATTTACAAACAGTCTTAAATATTGAAAATGTGCTTGTGCTATACGTTTTTCTTAACTCATACGAGAAAAGTGTATCAGAAACCTTATACTAAATTTTAAAATATTAGACAAACTCGTATGTATAATATGAACAATTTCTCGATTTGACAAATTTCGTTAAAATTTGAAATTCAAACGCTTACAAAAAAAAAAAAAAATGGTGGCTATTGTAAGAAAAATTTATGAGTAACCTGAAGTTATACTTTTGAGCGATTTTATTTACAAACAAAAATGTTATAATATATAAATCCAATTTTTTTTTTTTTTAAGTTGATTATTAAATGCCTATAAATAGCAAAAAGAGACAATATATTTTAAAACTATAAGTTAAGTAAATTGTATCATGAATATTTGATGAACATTAATTAAAGTCCCTGCAGTTATTCATTTTTCAATTCCAACAAAATAAACAAATTGATTTTGTCAAAAACGCTTCAAGTAAATTTAACGGTTTTTCAATATTTTTTTATTTTTTTTTAATTGTGCTTGGAATGTGTACTTTTAACTTCCCAGAGTACCAGATCCAATTTTCTACCAGAGAGTACTAAAATAGATTATGATTTAAGCATTTTTAGTGCTCAAAATAAAATTACATAAATACACACGTCGTCATCATAAAACCAATACATTATTGCTAAGCTCGGCATCTAAAAAATAACTAAAACTAATTAATATATTTAGTTGGATTATTGAATAAAAATTGTTTTTATCACAGAGCTTATACATTTATTATTTATATAATCAAGCAATAATAAACAAATATTATTTAATACAAAAAACTTAAATGTTACAATATTTTATTTTTCCATAATTTAACTTTTCCTTTTTAAAATATTAATTTAAAACTAACGTTTGGGAGTTTAGCATTATTGAAACTTTAGTTAAAAGTATGAGATATTCCAAAAGGATTGGATGACATATTTTATTCTTACAGAAATAGTGTTGATAACGAAAAGAAAATTCATCTGTCATCACCATTAAAACGAAGTGGGTCTTGGCCTTACTGTAATGAATAAAGTCAACCAACACTCAAAAGCTTGAAAAGATAATGACACTTGAACCACTTTTACATTCACGTCAACTAAGAATATAATATAGACACTCTAAGACAAATATATCGAAGTACTGTTATATTATTTTATTGAGGTTCGCTTGCATAACCAAAAGAACCAAATGATATTTCATTAATTACGAGTTTCAAATATGTGAATTATTTTCCATTTTATGATATTGTATTTGATGTTTTAATTCAAGATTATTCCATACGTTCTATCAAAACATAAAATAATACATTATAAACTTTTGCACTTTTTTCAAACTCTGTATATTTTATAATTTTTACAACTGATAAATGGTTTTAAATTTTAATGATTTTAACACACATGTACAACACTACTCTGCGACTCACATATTTCTATTAGTTCTGTAAGAAATCTATCATGATTCCAATATTTAATATTTTGAAACCAAACAAATCTCCATCTTATGTATCATATCACCTCTACATTCCTCCTCCCGACATTATCGACATTCGACATTAAATCGTATATTAGGAGCCTTGTATTAAATTGTCAAGCTGTTTGACCAGAACCCACAATTTTTTGTAAAAATTATTCAAAACGAAAAAATAGAAAAATATATTTACTGAGTTTTACTATCACAAGACAATAATGTTAGTTTAACATTCAAATTTTGTAAAACTCTATTTGAATCATTAATAAAAATAATAATAGTTTAATTGGCATGTCCCTATAATTTTATAATACCTTTTCTAGA
>WHPZ01589172.1:0-18921 GCA_016617965.1 Macrosiphum rosae | reverse complement strand
CTAATTTCATCCAAATTTGAACTTTAAAAACTATAAAAAAAAGGGTGTTTTTAAAGCCGATTGACGTTTATATATCTATAAATTAAAAAAATAAATCAATACATTCATCGTACCACTCAGAATCTAAAATATTATGCGAATAAAGTTAAATTCGGTATTTATAATGGAATGATTATGGATGAACAACAGTGGCCAGTGTTCAACAGTATTATAAATCGGAAACTTGAATGCCGTCACTCATATCGGAAAATATAGATAGAAAATTAAATTTAATAGGTACTTCAAAACAATACATACTTATGTAACAGCGTATGTTGAAAATTAAATTCGATGAAGGACAAATGCATATCATTATTTATAATAATAATCTATGATGCTGAATATTATTTTATATTTTAAATAAATGATTTCGTACGTAAGTACCTAGTTGTAGTTTTTGACAAAAATTAAAAATTAAAATTAACGATGAAATCAAAATATGTGATTGCGGTTTTAATATTAAAATAATAGTATTTATTATATCCGTTCCATATGGCACGCATTATTTATTTTTTGACTATTGTTCCTTTATTAATAAAACTTATATAACATTAAATAAAAATAATTATTAAATAATAATAAATTATTCCTTTTTGTCCTACGAGCAGGGTGTTGAAAATGTTTCTGGGCGACGTATATTATATTACTTATTAGATATAACTCATTGCTAAACAATAATATAGAAACGACCATTATATCTTTTTTTGGAAAACTGTAAAACTACTTAAGTACCTACCCAATTACCGTGTCTATACACTTTATTGTTATTGTGTAGGTATTATGCCACACAGTTGCATAATTCGCGGCTATTGATTTGCCATCAACAAATATTAAAAAATAAAAAGGCAATTAATGTTTCCAATGCAACACAATATTATATTCTGACGATACTATTGAGTGTTAGAATAAAGGTCACAGTGTTTTCGAATAAAATCAATACTGCCGAATGTTAATAAGTAAAATAATAGATTTGAATTATAATTTCTCCATTATGTACCGACAATAAAAATAAAAAAAAACTTACCTACAGATAATACAATATAATATACACATCGAGATTCAATGATAATTGATTTTTAAACAGCACGGTACTACAACAGTAGGGTATTGTCGGCCTTCGCGATTCCGAGGTTAAAATGCATTATTGTACGTTGCAATCGACAATGGTTGGTTTCAATTTTTTTCTCGCCAAAATACCCATACGAGTAATAATAATAACAATAATAACAATAATATACAAAGGTACCCGCAAACACGAGTGGTACATTATAATATACACATAAGCGTTATTATATTATACAGATAATAAAATGCATATTATATTGTTTATATACATGTTACACACACTCTGCGCATGTTTTACGT
Organism: Macrosiphum rosae; assembly: GCA_016617965.1. Taxonomy (NCBI): domain Eukaryota; kingdom Metazoa; phylum Arthropoda; class Insecta; order Hemiptera; family Aphididae; genus Macrosiphum; species Macrosiphum rosae. The sequence continues at coordinate 17,517 of WHPZ01589172.1, read as the reverse complement.
GCGTTCCGAGACAAATCGCTTACACATAATGTTATTTTTACCGAACACATCGGTGCCCATTAAATGTGCATAATAAAACGTCCGAATGACGTAGGTATATAAACCCGGTCGGCGAATTGATCTCTAAATTACTTCGTCTGCATCATGAATAATTTTTTAAAGCCATTCGTGTGTTACCGTCATCCATATAAAAAACTGGTCGAAACGCCGTGAGAAAAAAAAAATCCCGCGTATAATATACATAATATAATATATAGTAATATATACACATAGGTATATTATGTATATAGGTAGAAGATAAGGACAACCCGTTTTATATGTGCAGTGTCCGCTCATATATTATCATGATCTGTATAATCACGTTTGATTTACTATATATTGTATATAGGTATACCCATCCATACTTTCGTGAAATGAAACGAAACAATAAATTTAACCAACATAAGCGTAATTATTGGTAATAATGCAATTCTCTTGTTCTGCAGAGCAGGTATATAGGTTAGGTATATATTATTATGATATTATATATTTATATAATATATAATGTCACGAATAATGATTTGGATTCAGGCATGTGAATTTGTCACAAAGCAAAAATTTGGCAAATATGCTAACTTATTGTAAAACGTAACTTTATTAATAGAAAGTTTGAACTATGTAACAACAAATTCAATTTTAAAACTTTTATTTTGCTTTTTTTTTTTAAATTTTTAATACACTTTCCTTTTTTTAAGATTTTAGATATCATTAAATTCACAGCCTTAGTTATGATGAATAAATAGTAAATACTTAATACAATATAATACCATATGAGGGTAGGCGTGCTAAATATTGATAGGTACATCATAATATAAGAATATGCTCAGGTATTGTGTACAAATGTACAATATATATATATTTATCACTACAGAATTCGATAATTTAGTCATTTAAATAATATAGACTTTTGGAGTTGTTAAGGTTTTTAGATTTTAAGTGGGAAATATGTGTGTTTAAAATATTAATACTTAAAAGCTTTAACATTATTAAGAAGATCTTGTTTTTGTGTAGAAGAAAAATGATCTAAAAACACAAAATATATTTCATTATGAGCATTTCCTATAAATTTTAAATTAGACGGCAACATAATTATTATTACACTATCATCATGTCTTGTTGAACTTAAATACGCTAAAAAGTTAATATATCCGAAAGTGTTATTATATAGAGTTAGAAAATCGTAGAAAATATACGTTATTGCGTTCAAAAACAATATTAATTTATAATGGTTTTAACTTATAATTTATAACATATTTATAACATAATTAGATATAAAGAATAATAATAAATATTAAGTACCTATTACTAATTACTGTAATAGTAATATTAGAGGTACTATAATGTGCAATTCTGTTTAAAAATTGTTTAGTAATATTTTAGTCTTCAAAGATACTGCGGAGGAATACTTAAGTACTTTTTTTATTACCGTTTTTATTAGTTGGTTATTTGATTTCTTTTTTCGATTTGAAATAATTCTTCCTTGAACAGTCACATCAACTTTATTTTACAGACTCGATAATTTATTGTGTTTTAATGATAATAATAATAATATGTACCTACCTATAACCCGGTGACCACCTTGCAGGTGTTACCAAATAGTCTACTGTGGCACAGTGCGCCATTACTCGCTAGTCGTGAGTAGTGGCGGACCTAGGATTTCTTTTATGGTGAGTGCAATGTTGATGATAAAGCTCTTTAAGTCCCTACTTATCATGAACAAATTCGGGGTAAAAACCAATTCAATCTATTTTTTGGTGGTTGGTAGTCTAAACCTGTGGTAGGTAGGTATACAATTAATAGGTACGTTTAGTTCTGCCCGATAACTAAGATAATCTTAGTTCATGGTGATAAGTGATAACATATATCTAGGTAATTTATAATAAAAAGAAAAGTTCAATATGCAGAACGGTGGGTGCTTCAGCTCCCAAGCACCTCTCCCCTAAATCCGCCATTAGTCGTCAGTCAATAATAGGTAGGTACTTAATAGTTGTCGTACGATACTATGATAGTATGATGTAGTTCTGAAATCGCTTTAGAGTTTGTCTTTAGGCTCAACTTACCACTTATTACCAGTTACCACAGTCTACAATATTAATTGCAAGTAGGTATAGGAGATTTATTTTAAACTCAATTGAATCCATGGAGTACCATTAAATTGTTGGCTCAATTCTTTTATGATGTTTGAAAGTATTTATTTAACTAATACTTAATAATTTCCCCAGTTCCCCCAGTCCTTAAGTTGAAAACATTTTTTTATCTGATCTCAAGTTATATTGAAAATATCCACACTATACGTGTACGTTATTTTCGTACCTACATAAATATTTTCGGAAAAGAAAATAATCATTTCTAACGGATTCGTCTCGAACATACGCTTTCGACTACCTAGGTACATCATATTAGTATTTATTACAATATGTACTCAAAATATGGAGTTGTCAAATTTGACACGAATGATGGTGCCACTTGAAATTTTCTACACAATTTGTATACAATTTCTAGAAAACCACTGTCCCTGAAAGGGACTGAATAAGACGTACTCAATCAAATTTTTTTGACAGTCGTGGTTAAAAAAAAGTTGAACACGGAACCGATAGTTTATTGTAATGTACAATAGGTACCTGCTATTATACCTACTATGGAAATGCATTATAAAATATGTAATAAACATCTGTGCAGTTTTGATTACGGTCTTGTCTTTCACAAGGCAGTGGTTTTGGATTAACGATTCAAATGTTATATACCTGCTAAAGAAACTCCATGTGAAATCTTGGAACTCGTTATGTAAAGCTGACAGGATGATATTCTTTGTGTATGTGTGTGTGTGTGTTTGTGTGTGTTTTTTTTTATACGTGAATTGTGCTAGTATTTGTTTAATATAAATTACATCCAATAGGCCTAAAGGCAAAACCAGATATCTTGACGTGTTGATCGTAAGAATAATATTATGCATATTAAACTCCTTACTACATCGAAGAAGTTAATTCGGGATAATGCTAAAGCGTAGGTATAGTTACACGGTTACATCCTATAGAGTATAGAGTAGGTATATAGGTTCATGGGTGGTCGCACTTGGAATTTTCGGCTGAAACGCAAAGTATTATAATTTATAATATTATATTCCCATCCAAGCTATATACAAGTAAAAACTAAATAAATAATAATGCTCTTAACGTCAACATATTTTAGTGTCGTTCTTTCGCAAGTGAAGTTGACATTTTTGAAATTTATACTTTTAAATCGGAATTTTATTATAGTTTCCAGTTTCCAGTTTCCACTGAGAACACCGAATGTAAATATATTATAAGTATTTATCACGGAGAATGGATATATACTTTGGATAATATGAATATAGGAAAATTTGAAAATGTTGGGACAAACTGTATGACGTGTGAATCTCTATCCATATAACAAATTTCCGAACCTGATAAGACAAAAAGATAATAAATATCCCACATTTATTACTTAGTAATTGTAAAACTACCTTTGACTGGTGTTACCGCGTTGTATGATGGTTTATTGTTATTACCTTATTAGTTATTACTTAATACTATATACCTACTTGTCATTTGACAAAACCAAACCTGACGGGATTTTTAGATTACTGTCGATTGTAAACAATAATAACAATACTGTGCAATACAAATGAAATTTACCTTGACAAAGTTAAATTCATTTAAGAATTAGAGAGTTTAAAAAAGAATGTTTACAACTTGGAAGTTAAAAAAAGCAATAGGTTTTTTTGAAATGTTGAATTTTCATTACAAAAATAAACTATAAGATGCTTATAAAATATACCTTACAATTTTAGTTACTTCAGTTTCGAGTGTAAACATAGCTTTATACAATTAAAATTAATCAAAAACAATCATGGCCTAAAACTTATACTACTGAGCAAGCAAGACTTAATCAGTAATCACTTAATATGTCGTATCTATGATATCTATAGTAAATAAAATTACAAGACAACTTTTAAATCATTCATGAAGATATAATCAATATCAATGCAAATAGTTAAGAACTACCTAAAGGTTTTTAAATTACAGTTTGTTTTTATAATTTAAAGGATCTCGAATACGATATTATAATATACAAATGTTTCAACATATGTTGAGATTAGGATTATGTTTGTAGGGTTGTACCTATATAATTTATGCATCGTCTGTTTACCGGCAACAAATTATATAGTACATCATATGCACATCAACATTCTGAACAATAGACGGGTATAAAAATTAATTTTTGATTGAAAATTCAACGAATGTCATAAACCATATGTATTAAATAGATACAAATAGTTAAAAATAAATTGGATTAATTCAATTGAATTGTAGTCATAATTACATAAATGTACATATTGTACATACTTCATATTACATATTATAATATTATTATATAGATAATAAATGATTTAAGATTTTTAAGTTTAAACATAATAAAGATTCATAAGCACAAGTTTTGATTCAATAAGTATTTAAATTCAAGTTTTGACAAAATTCATCAAAATCTCAAAAGTTTTGAAAGTTAAAGTTAAAAATTTAACCTTCAGTTCAATTAGGCACATTACAGTTATAGTAATAATACAAATATACGTCATATAACATATATAGTTAGAGTAAAAATGAATTAAAATAAATTGTGTTCAGTTCAATGAGGCACATTACAGTCATGATTGTTAAAATAAAAATATACATAATATAGTTTGAGTAAAAATTAATAAAGCAAAAAAAGTAAATAATAATATTATAAATCAATAAGTACTTGGTATATTGTAATGTCTCATTATTTTTACAAAACAAAAACTGTTTATTTCGCTGGTGATATAGTTAAGCCAATGTTTTTTAATATTGTCCAGTTTTTGACGTTCATAGCCCGTCGTAGATGATATAGTGATCACTAGAAATATCTTCCCAAAAATCGATTGGTCACCCGTACACTTAAGTTGTTAATCTCGTATTATATCTTATTATTGCTAACTGATTATCTACATAATATTAAGTAATAAGTTATATATATATATTATTTTAAAACAGAAAACCTATTAACAATATTTTAAATTTGAATATTACAAGAGTAAATTTAGATATGTGCGAATTTTAAGATTAAAGTAAGAAAAACTTGCGCTTTTGGGTAGGACGGTAGGTATACACCTTTTTTCCAGTACTATTGTTAAATAATATTGATGCTCAAATGTTGTACGACCTTTTAAACGATCAATGAGCAAACGATGTATAACCCAAAAATCGAACGATACTCCACTGTCTTACAAAAAAGGTAAAAAATAACAATAGTGATTTTCAAACGATAACCGGTGGTTTGTAGATCGATTTAGACAAAAATAATCCTAAACTCAACAAGGTATGGGCCCAGACACATTATCTAGATAAACTTGGACTTCAAAGGAACTACTCTCTATACAAGTAGTTTTTGTTATTCTTCAAAGTTATATAAACAGGAAAAGTCAAGATGAGCGATTCAGTGAAAATAACAAAATTATCAAATGTAGAAAATTGGCTGTTGTGGAAATTTCAAATGAAGGTAATTTTCAACTCATTTGAATAAACTCCAATATAGGAGAGTGGAAAAAGCCTAGTTTTACAATTACAAAGACAGAAAAGGAAACTGACGAGGAAGCTAGAGCTAGATGGAAAAGGTCAATAAATTACTGGAATAGAGCTGACGGTAAGTGTTAAAAATTAATGGGCTTATAAAATACAACATAACGGTCGTTTTAAAGCTCGGTTAGTCGTTAACGGACCAAGACAAAAATATGGTATTGATTATACGGAAACATTTTTGCCAGTACCTAGTACGGTATAAATCAATCAGAACAATTTTAGCCGTCACAGCAGGAAATTATGAGCTAAAACAGTTTGATATAAAAATGGTATTTTCATATGGTAATCTAGCAGAATATATTTACACGAATCAAAAAATTGGTTCTGAGATTCAACAGAACGAGTATGCAAACTAAATAGAAATTTGTATGGGTTAAACCAATCACCAAGATGTTGGAATAATAGATTTAGGCAATTTCTATTAGAGTTCAAACTAGAACAAAGTACATCGGATCCGTGTATTTATTTTAATAATAATGAAACATTAATTTTATCTATTTTGGTCGATGATAGTGTCAATCAGCGAAATAAAAACAAATATATTATTTGCAAGCTGGTCTTGAACAACTTCAGTTTGAGAAGACACAAAGTAGATTATTTTCTAGGTATGGAAATAATTAGATGTATTGACGGATCGATATGTAAACATCAAACAAATTACTCTACCTAATACACTTGCTGGAAAGTTTAATTTATTAGATGCGAAAGAGATATATTATACTGTCATACTGATAGGTATAAAAAGTATCATCGTTTGTGCAATAATAACAACATATCGTTGTTAGGTATTCCCAAATTGCGAATCACTACATAAATGTTACAATAACAAGGACAATAGGTCACAATATAAGGCCGATGACTTTTTAGCATACTGCAGACACTACATTATAATATTACTTATGTGTACGTTATGCGTTAGTAAAATATTACTAATTACTAAACTACAGATAAACTTTGTCTAGATCGATCTATAAACATAGTCCTAAAATCAACAACATATAAAATGAATAAATAAATATAAATTATAAATTATTTATAAAAAAATATTCTATAAATTTGTGTTTTAAAAAATTTTTTCACTTGGGGCAGAGGTAAGTAGATTACACAGTAAATAGCTCTAACTAGTCCCGAACGGCTTATCGACAAATGTCCTAGATTTCGAGGACCTAGCTGGTATTATCTAATGTAGACGGTAATAATTGATATTAGATTATTTGACTCAAAGGCACTTATATTTTATAGTACCTACCTATTATATATTTATACCTATGTATATTACTATATTAGTTCCTTAACATTTTTAATTTATATAATTAATGTACTATATACTTCAGTGTGGTCTTGTACCTATTGTGTATAATTACAAAACAATAATGTTCGGTAAAGCTATTATAAAAACAAAGCTTATTTCATGTCAAACATGTACGTATAACCAAAAATCAGTTATCACTAATAAATAATAATACCATATTGGAAAACAACAAAACATGGTTATTAGTTATTACTTATTGCCTATTGGGTAGGTACTAACTACCGAGTAGAGTTCTAGTACCTAAGTAGGTCTAATAACTAATAAGTATAAATTGATGTCTTGTTGAATACTTGAATACGACAATATTACCTATACAATTTGATAGGTAGTAATACTATTAGATAATAATGTAAAATCAATTAGTTTTGTGAACATTATTCAGTTGGAATATTAACTTAAATTAATTTCATTCCTATCACAAATTGAAATATTTTTATATGAACGAACCTTAAAAAGTATAAATATCTAATTTATCACTCAACATTTTGAAATGTAAATTGGGAATGCAATTTATAAAATAAAATAAAATGTTGTTCTTTTTAACATAAAGCACATTTAAGTTATTAATATTTTAAATTACAAAATAATAAAAATAACATAGGAACAAAATTAATAAATAACAATTTAATTAGATAAGAATTTATTCTCTGAACTTAAACTAGTATTAACTAAACATTATGACGAATCATAACTCAATATATCTTTAAAAAAAATGGTACTTACCCACCCACTATTGCTGTTAAATGATAATAATATAATCAGAGGCGAAAATGTCGTTAATGAGTGATTTCTTTTCCATGGCGTACCAACTATGCAAGTCAAAATGTATAATAAATTAACAAAAAATATGCTTTATTTAACAAACAAATTTATTGATAGTATAATATATTAAATATATATATTTAAAAAAATGCTATGACGAATTAATTTTTGTAAAAAAATGTTTAATGTTACTTTGAAAGCACTTTTCTGGTACATGTTATGGGAAATTTGAAAATAATTATCTTTTGGATTAACAGGAATTAGGTAAATGGTTTCTGGAAATTTCTATGGCTATATAAACTATTATTTATAAACATAAAAATTAATTAGTTTAAGTTCAAAAAACCTGAGTTAATACAAAGGACACTTCAAATAATTGTTTAAACTAATCATTACGATTCGTTTCGTTTGCCATATAATCTAAAATCACAATCCTTGACAATATTATGTCGGTATAACATAGGTACTATATTACTACCTACCTATTATAATTATATATTTTACTTTTATATTCAGTCGGTTAATTAATAAATTTCACAACGTCAATCAATATTGAAGTATATTCAAAATGTTTAATGTTCAGTGACTCCTGCCATAATCTTATTGCTCTATAACACTGTAAATCATTTTGACATTTAACTACCTAAGTAGGTACTTAAATATTCAGTATTATAATATTCTGTCGTCTAACAACTAAGTTAGAATTAAATTACGAACTTGGTTTAGTTTTTTTTTTTTGTGCAACATGATTGTTATTTTCGTATCAATGCCATTAAAACGACCTAGGTATAATATATAGAATATAGTTTATAAAAAACAAAAATAAAATAATATTTATAATGAAGCGCTAAGGGTTCAATAGAATGGGTTGAGAAACATTTTTAGGTAATTATTTAAAGTTAAATAAAACTGAGCGGAGACTATCTTACAGTCTATTATTATATAATTTATTCTGATATTCATATAAAGAAGTCACTGACTCTGGCACCACAAAGTAAACATTCTGGTACAATCATATTTCCTTGCTATCATATATCTATCACCTAACTATCGTGTGATAAGGGCGTATATCGAGTTCGAATCTCTGAAAAATTATTTTTTGGAATTTTTTTTCGTAACGTAACGTTTTTCGATTTCGATTCTATGTGCCAAAGCAAAGACATAATAGTTTTAACACCCATGGCAACCATTTATAAACATAAATAAATAACGTAACGTAAAGTAACGTTTTTCGATTCTATGTGCCAAAGCAAAGACATAAAATGTCAATATTTATTTAATTGTATACTTATGTACATTTTCGTTGAAAAGAGTTAAAATATGTTTATTAAAAAGTATTTGCACTGCGATGGAAAACATTTAAAAGGATATTATATGTTTGAAGTGTATAATTACTAATTGTACAAAACAAATTATTAACTATAGTTATGTATACGTATGACGTGTATAGTTTTTTTCATTTAATAATAATATGGCATAGGTACCTTATTATATTATATAGTACCTACTTTTATTATAGATGTATTTTATAAATCATAATTAATCGAGTTCACATTTAATTTAAAATTGTTTACTATCCGTGCAACATATTACAATACGTAAGTGTATATTTTTCAAATTTATTTAATACTTACAATAATGGACATGTTATTCAAAACCGGTATATAGGTACTTCTCCGGCTCTCCCACTTTGACCGAACTCTCTGTACTTCCTCTCTTTAATCTGATGGCTGTGGGAATGGTATATAAGGCTATGCAGATGCCTTGGTTAGTTTAGTATTCTCAGATATTTCCGATTTGACCGAAACTACTTTTGCCAGAATATTTATTCGTTAAAAACGTACAAAAATGGCTCATCTTAACTTATTTGTCGTTCTGGTCGCGTCGCTTGTGTGCTTCACATTGGCCGAAGAAAAGTACACAACTAAATTCGACAACTTCGACGTGGACAAGGTGTTGAACAACGACAGAATTTTAACCAGCTACATCAAGTGTTTGCTAGACCAGGGAAATTGCACCAACGAAGGCCGAGAATTGAAGAGTAAGTCATATAAGAACAAACGTATATTATATTTTAGTATTTCAATTTTCAATTATGTTATACAGTTAAAACTATAATGACATTGATTTAATTATCGGTACGTTTTTAAAAATTGTAATATCTATATACTTCTGGGGTATACTATAATCTATACATTCTATAACAACTACTATATTATAATAATTATATTTATATTATATAAAAATATCTACAAATTACCAATTAAAAAAAAAAAAAAAAACAATAATAACATATTTATTTAATATCGTACCTACTATATAAAATGCTAAAAGTTCGTCAGTATAATATAATATAATTTTATTTATCCGTCAAATTATCATACCTTGAGTACATATCGATATACCAATAATACAATACGCAATGTTATACTTAACCGAGTTACCGTTAACGGTATCAATAATAAGAATAACACAAACAATAATATTTTTATTTGTATTCATATGATTACGGTTTTCACTTTCACATCAAACATAATATTATTATACCGACAAGACCTTGCTGACTCGGTCAGACTCACTTTCACCGGGTGTTGTAATTCTTTTTCATCTGAGCCGAATTACCGTGTATAGTATTTAGAAAGAAACAAAGTCGATACGTAAAATGTATGGTTAATCCTTAACTTTTTCCCAGCTATATTGAAATGTTTATTAATAATTGTTTTTAAACTTATTTTTCGCAATAATAATGTACACGTGTTATAATTATATTTTCTTGTCTGATTAAATTTACAGAAGTTTTGCCAGACGCATTGAAAACTGACTGCAGCAAATGTACAACTGTCCAAAAAGACAGATCAGAAAAAGTAATCAAGTTTTTGATCAAGAACCGTTCTAAAGACTTTGATAATTTGACTTCCAAATACGACCCAACAGGCGAATACAAAAAGAAGATCGAAAAATTTGAAGCCGAAAAGGCTGCTAAACATTAATTCGTATTTCATTCTTTATTTCTTAAATGTCTACTTTTTCTATGCACTTCCCGTTGTATTAGAACCAGTACAAAAACAAATAATGTATTTCTGACTACTTAAAGTATTTTAATATAATGTACCTACCTAATTGTATGCTTATAAAAATTAGATAATATAATAATAATATAATATGTTTCTGTTAAAATAAATATTAATTATTTATGGAAAATGTGCAGTTATTTATATGCTGTTACTAATTATTATTTTATTGTATTTTAACGATATTAGCAGTTTAAACAGTCATGTTATCTCTATAAATTGGTTCGACGCGCTCCCAAAATTCTGGATAGTGTTTCTTCACGTAATTCAAAATTCGTCGGATATTGCTGGTCTCTGTGGAGGTACAGCGTTCGCAATCATTGTTTATTTCTTCGGGTATAGTAGCTGGAAAATAACGTATGATATTTTAAGTAAATACGATCATTGATTACGTACTGTTTATGATTGTACTTAAATAAGAAAGAGAGTTGATTAAAAATTATATTTGTACAAAAAAGGAACGGAATATGTTTTTTTTTTTACAGTTCATTAGCTATGCATACAACAGCTTATAATAGGCCTTATTTACTTTTTATGAATGGCTCACAAAGTGCATTTTTTTTCTACAAAATCAAAACTATTCAAAGTGATTATTATTATAATATTCTATCATACAAAAATATAATAATTTTCAAGTGTTACTACAATATATCTTGTTGCTATGTAGACTCTAATAGAGTGATATTGATAGTGATGATACGACGTATATCATAGATATTTAAAAATTATGATTAATGAATTTAGTTCTTAGGTCCTTAGGATGTACAGTTGTACAGTCTACTGATGTAACAATTTACCACTTACAATAGATTTATAATAGAGAAATACATTAAAAGAATGAAAACTTAAAATATTATTTATTTAATATTAATAATTTACGAACATGATAATTTGAGTTATTTTTCTATAGATCTTAAGTCTAAAGTAAACGTTTAGAACGAAGCTATGTCAGTTATATAAATTCAAATTCTTAATACCATGTGCAATAAAATAGGTAAAATTTTTATTTCACTTTTTTTTAAAATGTTTTTTTACTTTTAATGTGCTAATGTTGTAGTTAAAATCCTTTATTGCAAGATAATTTAAGTTGATTATTAGTTTATTAAGATGACAATAAAGACATTTTTCTAAGGGGCTAAATACAGGCAAATATTTATACTTTTAAAGTTAAAAGATTTTAGTTTTAGATTCCGAACGGAGCGATGATTGGATTAAATTTCTAACGATGTGTGTTACTTCATTTATTTTTGTTCCTGTCATCACCATTTGGAGCAGTAAAAATGTTCGATTTATGTATGTTAAAATTGCTTGAAAACTTAATACGTTCCTCGTAGATTTTTATACAATCATTAAAAATGATCGAAAATATAAAATTGCATTTTTTATTTATATTTATAATATTATGTAGTTCAAATTTTCACGAAATTCATCAACCACGACAATTTTACAAATTATTATGACAAGATTCCTCATAAGTATGTATTACTGGAAATAGTAAAAAGTTTAGTGTAAAGCCACATACATTGTTTGAGAGCGATTTTTCGTATTGAAATTTTACTTTTTAAAAAATAGTAATTTAAATTTAGTGGCTCAAAATACCACGGGGGACCAAACGTGATCCTATCTTAATATTATTAACGGGGATGAAACTTCCGTGATTCTTTGTAGGTACATTAAGAGCATTCTATTATTTTACTAAGTAAACGTACCTTTGAGTCTCATTCCGACGGAGTCACACGGATCCTCGTTTATGACGCAATAGAATTGCTTCATAGCGTATTTCTCGTCCAAAAGCCGGATTAAGTCGAAAGTGGTGATGAAATCCGGTTTATCGTCGTCTTCGTCGTATTTACTGCGTCCGAAAAAATTTGCCAAACTAAAAAAAAACCCCTCGTCGCTGTCGGCGTTGTTTTCGTTGCAGTCGACGTTCCTCTTGGCCAGACGAATGTCACTCATGCTCGGTCTGTCATCAGAGGCGGTGCACCCGGTCAATGCGACGTGTGTCACCATGACCGTGGTCATGGTCATTAAGATCACGGAGTTCAGGCAAAACGATGACATGTTTGATGCGATGCGGCTCTGACGGTGCTGACGTATCGGCAAAATATGTCGTTGTGTTATTATACATGTATATTATTTATATATGAGTACTGGATTCCTGTACAATTCTTCGACAAGACTAGTAATCGATTTCTGCCAAAAACCAACACAGAAAATTCAACATTACAATTCATTATAATATGAGGTTTAAGTCTGGGGTCAACATATATGACGGAACACGTACAGGTTTTTTACGAACATCGATTGCTGTGTAAAAAAAAAAAAAACAAGGGAGTCATTAACAGTTTTAAGTGTACCAGGGACTGTGGAAAAGTTGGTAAGCAACACTAACGATTAACGGAGAACCGTCAGAACATTTAATCAAATGTTAGCTATCTGCATGATGTATTTTATTTTGCAGAAACAGTTGGTATATAGCAGATCACGTCTTGTTTATAATATGGAAATATAATGCATACCTACCTAAACATTTAATTTATTTTGTTTATTTACAAAATATAATTTTGATTGTTATGTGTATAAAAATGTGGATAAGTTTTCATATTTTTATAGGGTGTTACCACTGGGTATCTTCCCTAATCTAACTACTCATACCATATTTTACCTTTCATATAACAAACCTACTTATTGTACAAAAAGCATGTATAGATTGTAGATTTTTTCAAATAAATAAAAAAAAAAAAGTTTTCATATTAATATATTTAAATTGTAATCCAAGCAGGGGCGTGCTAGAAGGATTTGGGCTTTCAAATCGATGCATTAAATAATTGGGAGCCTCCCAAATTTTTATTAACGAATTTAGAAAATAATTTCGCATAGAGAAATAAATACATTTCAAATACGTGCTAATAAAAATATTGAATATTAGTATAACATACAACAGTGATGCCCAACCTTTTTTCCTTTTTGTAATGATTATAGTTTTTTTTGAATATTTAGTTTTATTTTCAAAATGTGTGACATAGGACCTTTACTGGTTGGGCATTACTGACGTACAATATATTAATATAAAGATATTCTTAATATTAACCTGATATTTTCAAATAATAATTATTACATTTATGAATCCGATACGTTTATCCTACTAAAGGAAGCTGAAAAATAAAATATCTAATATTGAAAAAATTAATTTGTAATTTTATATTGCACTAAAATAGTGCGTCGAATGAAAAAAAAATGCTCAAAATTACGAATAATTGCACTGAAACTTTTTTTTTTGTCACACCTGCACCGAAAGTTTGGTTTTCGATAGCGGTTGAAGCGTTCGAAAGCGTCCTAATCCGTCCAACGGGCGGTAAATTGGGAATCCCTAATAGTGCCTGGCGGTAAAGTGGAAATCCCAAAATGTGCCTGGCGGTAGAGTGGAAATCCCAAAAAGTGCCGGGCGGTAAAGTGGAAATCCCCAAAAGTGCCGGGCGCGAATATCGTTATAGGCGTGACAAAAAATAGTATGTGTGGCTCTCTACGGCTCGTGCCGCCCTCGACTGAAATGGCTCACTCCCTTGCCACACAATATACTATTAATTCAATCACACTTGGAGCAAACGGCAAGAAATCGGATGGTAAAAAAACAAACATCAGGTAGACGTAAATATAAAAACGATCTACTCATATCCATCAACACGATTTATTTTATGTATTATTAAAAATAATTTTAAGACATAGCCTATTATCAATGCAATTTAATTTTAGTAATTATATTATAATTGTTAAATTTTCTGTTCTTCGAATCTACAGCCTTATAATTATTTATAAAGAGTACCTACTAACTTTTTTAAATAACAGTTTCAGATGATACTGTGATAATATATGACTTCACAATCGAACAATTGTACGAATTGAAAAACGAATGAACAATGAATTGTATTCTTATACTATTTAAAATAATGATATGTTCTATACATTTAAGTAGATAATGAAATGTATAATAATAATCGTAGTCATATAAATTACCACACAATTTCGAATGTATCATTATTATAACTTAAGTGTTTTTATATTATTTTATTTTAATTCGATTGATATGTCATTTGCTGACAATTATGACACTTATACAAACAAAGGCTAAACAATTTTTTTTTTAAATTTACGTCTTTTATTGTTTTTAAAATATAAAATGTGTTTGTTAGTTAACGATCTTGGATCATCTTAAGGTACCAACTGTAAGTGTTGGTAAAAATATTATGTGTGATCATAATATTTAGTTCAATAAAAATACGCTTTCTTTGTCTATCTGAAAAATAAATGTACATTTTAATAATTGAGCTTTTGTTCTTTTGTGTCTTAATTATAGATGATTATGCGACCATTGTGTATACGTTTGTACACCTACTTAGAAAGAATTTGGTAATATTGTAACATAATATTATAATAACTTTAAAAAACCTAACCTGTAACTTTACCTTACATTTCTTAATTATTATTATTATTATTACTACTATTATTATTGATTTTATATTTTTATGACTATATTATTAACCACATATTATACACCTACATACTACCTATTGGTTGATTCAATGTGAACATATAAATAATAATATACATTTTTATATGATGTATTTTTTTTTGTACACAACGTCCGAAAGAAAACAGGACACGTGTCAACACAAAAATAGATACAATATATTATTATTCAGAACCCGGTATATAAACTGCAACCATCTTCAGTAAAATATTTTTTATATAGAGCAGAATTTGTACCGAAAAATTAAATTCGTATATCAGCTATATAGTTATGATCCAAAGTCATAGACTTAACAACAAACAATAATATTCTTGAGTAAGGACATAATATGCCTTACGATTTTTTACAATTATTTTTTTTCAATAATTTTGGTAGGAATTAATAACTCATATATGATGGTTTACCTCCAAAATTCTCCCTATAACTTATACATAATATTTGTTATTATTATTATAGGGTTTTACCACAACTGTATCAAACCTCAAAATGTTAATACATACTCGTTACGTGATGAATATTATTAGTATAGTTATTAGTTTGATAATAATAATAATAATGTATTCAACTTTTTTAATAAAATGTAATACCTACCTACATCATATAGATATAACAGAAAGTACCTAAGTAAACTCAAAGCTTGTTAACGGTTGGTTTGATAATTGAAATTATATAATATTATAATCAATAGTTATATATACTTAAATCATGTAATATATTAGTTTCATAAAAATATCAAGGTTCGAAACTTTTGGTTAAAAAATAACGGAAGACACTTTTAGAAGTTATCAGAAACAAAGGAGGATTTTAGTTGAAAAATAAATTATTTATTTGACTGAGAGTATTAGTCAATTTCCTTAAGATGTTATTAGTTGATAGAATAATTTATTGATACCTTGAGAGTTGTGATGTTGGTTTACCTACTACAAAGTACAAGAGATTATATTATTAAGAAACAATACAATGCGACATATTATATTTGCACAAATAATTTTCCTATAAATTGAACCATACATTTAAGTTTTATTAATACACAATAATAAATAATATATAGTTAAATATTATATACTATATTAATAATTTTTAAATATTTAATAGTATAACTACGTGAACTCTTAAATATATTTTAATTTACTTACAAAATTATAAGTTGAAAAATCGGACGTTGCTTGCTGTGTTTTATACAATGAACTGACTCATATTATATAGGTTTAAGATTCGTTATGGAAGACACGTTAATTAGGTTTAGATAAGAGATAATTATTTAATTTAGCTGACGCATAAAAATCATAATGTATATCCATGCATATACGCGTTGATATAATCGATCAATTTAGAAGGACAGTTCTTCAGCTATTCTACAATAATTATAAAATTGTAAATAATGTGTATGTGCTATTTTATAAAAAGCAGTATGCCTGTAAAATAATCGGTTTGATACACTTTCAGCGATAACATTTTGACAATTATTATGTTGACCGTATATGTAGCTGTTCAGATCAAAAGAACATAAAGCAAATAATATAATATAATTTTAATTTTGAACTATAAAAACAGAATTGTCTAGTCCCCTGATTTGTTTATCTTCAGCTTTTAAAAAATAAAATCAATTTTTGAACAAACAGAGCCGTCTTACGGTTTTGTGACTATGTGAGGCTCCAAGGTCCGATTTCATTATAATAATATAAGGCTCATACCGGGTCGACAGTAAGAATAATACATTTTCTAATAAATCATTTGAACATTGAAAATACGGGAGTGGTGGGTGTTATCAAAACCCGAGTGACGGGGGAATACTCTCTGGACGATTGTCAACTAAACGCCAGTTATACTATACATTTAAATAATTATAAAACAAAACGATACAACTTATAACACTAGTAATATTTATGTTTGCAAACTTGCAATATTACCTACTAATGTTCGTGAAAACTGAAAATAAAGAAGAAATAAGTACCTATAAATACTGTATACTCAGTGTATGAAATAACACGATTGAATAAAATATGGTCGAATTCAGTTCAAACATTAAACAAAAGCAGTCAGGTGCGAGTCGGACTCGCCAATGAAGCGTTCCGTAGCAGCAAGTAACATATTACCTAAATAATAGGCTGCGTACGAGTTGATTACCGGGTACCTGTTTACCTGCACCGACCCCGTTGAGTTGATTCCCGGGCCATTAGAGGGTAC
>WHPZ01589167.1:0-20888 GCA_016617965.1 Macrosiphum rosae | reverse complement strand
CTCCCCAATGCACCAACAATATTCACTTTCCAATCGAACAAGATACTGAAGTCGAAAATCGAAGCATTATTTCGACTACTTATCGTGTACACAGACACAAAAAAAAAAAATTCAAAAATTAAAAAAAAACACACATCATTGTAAAATCAATACATTCATCGTTCCACTCAGAATCTAAAAATGGTTCTAGTTTTGCAGAATTAAAAAGTTGTAAATCGAAGGAGGTTAAAGTCATTTTGAGCTACACCTGTGCCTTCGATTCATTGACATCACTAATAAGTAATAATGGTTATAGTAACATTTTATATTTTTTATAAGTAAATAGTATAATATTATTTAATCAATATTTCGAATATTCTCTACATATTTTAATTTTCCGAGCTGGACAATAACGAGTAAAAAGATAAGGTTAAGTTATTTTTAACTAAGTTCGGTTAGATTATCAACTGCTTAATTAGGTACCTACTATCTATTTCCTATTTAAAGAAGTAACTGACGTTTAACTAAGTCACTATTAAGTTACTTTATTTTCTAATTAACTTCAAACTTTTACAAGTTAACAAAAAGTAAGGTAATTTTTAACTTTAAACATAACTTATATTAGTATATCGTTAACTTAGCTATGTTGACTCAACAAATTTTTGTTTAGAATGAGTTAGAAAATTAGTTAACTCCCCTTTACTTTTTAAATAAATTGTTAATCCGATTACTCGAGGATAAAGTGAAACTTCTTTCAATTATTCAAGTTAACGTAACAATGTAATTTTTTTTTTTTTGGGGGGGAGGTGAGGACGAAGTGTCAGAGTGGACTAAGGCGTCAGTTCGATACCTCGGCCATGGGTGGCATTTTTTTTCGGGCAACTCACGGTGTCCGGAGAAAAAGTGCCGCCATCCCCCACCCGGGCATGGCAGATACCTACGGGTGCCCAAATCAAAAATTCTGCCAAAACAAACACAAGTGTTCCTCCCCCTACTAACAAAAACCTACAAATCAAACAAAAATAACTAATGGCCTTAGTTTCCGGGCTCAAGCTCAATAAAAAAAAATCTTTTTTTTCGTATCCTCTGTAAAAAAGTATCACTTCAACCGATCTATTTTAAAACCATATCGGTACAGTACCAAAAAAATTTTGTGTTTGGTTTTTGACAATGTGGTTGGTGCTTGATTTGGGATGTGCTGCTTTTCTGGTTGAATCCGTGACGTTGATTGTTGATGTTTGTGGATTGTGTTGGTAGACTTTTTATTGTGATTTCCTTTGTTGAGATTTCATTGAATTGTAATATCCTAATTTCTGGTATACCGCGGTTTTGTCGGACATTTTCAGGAACTTTGAATACTTGACACTTGGCCATTAGATTGGCTGAGATGTCACCGTAATTTCATTTCCAGTTTGAAAGCTTTTTTCCGATAATATTTTTATTTGTTTAATCTTGGGTTTTCTAAACGTGGTAAGAGCCGCTAGGTGGGAGCCACTTTGTAATGATTGGAAAATGAGAAATATACACATAATTGTGGTTCCTTTAATGATCAAATGTGCAATAAGAAAGGATTTTCTGGTATTCATATTTTAAAGAGGTGGTCACAGAGATCCTAATAGATCATGGTGGAAATTGAAACTTTTTTTTTTTTATTAATGGTTGTCTTTGATGCAGGTTATATATACCTACGAATTATTTCACAAAGCTAGGTACAATTACGCTGGTTTATAAAATAAAATAAATTAAGATAAAATTAAACCCAAAATATAATATTATTTATTTATTTTATTTTTATTTATTCTTCAAGAAGATAATTTGCCCCACTGAATACTGTATACACATTTTTTTCAACTACAAAGATATACTAATATATTAATATAGGTTTTATTTTATCACCCACCTCACCGTGTTCACAAAATCATAAGCGAGTCTCAAGGGTAACGCCACGCGGAATGTTTAAAAATTAAAATATAATATCATTTTGCTTCCATATGCACAGCGAATTATACGTAAAAGGAGTTAATTAATCAAAATGTTTTCCCGGGCAACGCCGGGTTATTTAGCTAGTAACATTATAAAAACCTTGCTTATGATCATGTTTATAATAATGAATGATGACAAAAAATATCAATATAATTAGTCTTAATATGTATTTTTTAATTTTTTATTAGTAGGTAGTATTAAAGTAGGCAATAGCACAGAAGATAGAATGTTATGTGGTAAAACCTATAATTCCCTAAAATGGACGAAATTAATTTCAATCTTTTTTCATCAAAGCCACGGACTTAAAATATCTTCTTGGTTCATGGTCAAAATATCTACAACTAAAAACCATGATTAAGATAACTCCACAGGGGATGCAATGGTATGTATACCCGGCATCCCCCGTATGCACAACTATAAGATTTATATGATGTACATAATTTACATATATAGAAAATATTATGTTATAATATACAGGGTGGGGCACTAAAACGACAGATTTCAAACATAGATTTTCATTAAAAATCGGCCGTTTTAGTGCCCCACCCTGTATTATACAAGTGTCAACATTATGAATGATACTTTTACCGAATTAAAATAGGTGGATAATCATTTACAAAATTCTTGAAATTATATATGAATGAAAAAATATTAGACACACATTTTTATCTAAGTAAACATAGGTATACAAGTATATAATTATAATTACAGCTGTGGCCTATGGTCGTAATACATACATTTTATAATTTGTATGGTTCAAAAAAACAAATAAAAGATTTTTAACAATCTAGAAAAATATTAAAAAGAAGACATTGCTTTCAGTAAGTAGTAACCTACTCTTTTTTGGTCACAAATACTGCTTGGCCTGACAAATGTAATTGGTAAGTACAATTTTATTTTTATATTTAAGACTAAAATAACACACATGATGAGATGGCCTAAATTTGTTAGTCCTTTGAATGTTCACTATTCACTTTAACCAATGTCTCCTATATTTTAAATTATTTATAACAATTAATTTAGGTTCCATTATCAATAATTAATTTATATTAAATTAAATCAATAAATAAGATGTCTGAAGTACTTTATAGTAAAGACAAATTGCCTAACATATATCTTAATAATACATAATAATAATATAATAATATATAATATAATTAATACATGATAAATAGGTAATGACATTGTTATAATAAAGAAACATCAAATAACATATAATATAAATTAACAATGCACCTACTTCAACAATACATATTATAATTCAATTTAACTCATTAAAATTTAATATTCCATATTGATATATTTGCCAATTGGTATTTATTATAATTGAAACCTCTCATATTATAATATCTGAATATTATTGAAATATTAATAAGTGGATTTTTAAAAACTATCTCGAACTGATTAGGCTTTTATTCTTTATATAATATATATATTATTCTTTAATAGTTGTACAGTTGTCCACATATATTGGTATGGACATCTTTACAGTAGGTATAAACTTACACATACAATTAAATATTTTTAACTGGATCCATACATATTTTGTTCATTAAATAATACATAGTTGCAAATAAAACGTTTTACTAAATAATTGAATTATTGTTGGACAAATACCTTGGGTAATATTAAGTATGTACAATTAATTATCCCATATTATTGTGTACCTATTTATCAACAATAAATTGCAATTTACCCAACTTTATGATATCACTCAGTAATTAGTTTTTTTGGTCTTTAGATTTTAAATATTTATCATAAAATGTGTTTTAATAAATTCCTAATACGAACCCAGCTAATACTTGCAGCTAATGTTGGCTTACCTGTTTCTTTTAGCATTTCTTTGACCATTTCTAAGATGGTGCACTGTTTTTGGCATAACTTTCACTATGGCAATAAAAAGTCTTGACAACCAAAATGCGTCCTTGTAAACTCAGTCGCACCATGGTTACAAACAGAACGTTAGAAACAAGCAAAATAAATGAATAAAAAAAAATTTTATGAAGAAGACCTTTGCAGCGTTTTATTGCGGAGAGTTTATAAATAACAATACTAAAAGAAACAGGTAAGCCAACACAAAAAACAAAAAATACGGCAGAATTAATAATAATTAATTTAATAAACAAATTAAATCCGGCGTTCATAATGAAACACCCTAGGTATATAAGACACAAAATTAAACTAACATTTAAAATTACTCTTATATAATAAATTATAATCAAAATCCTCCTCTACACTTGTCAGAGATATTACCAGAACGGCAGAACTCGCCCATGATATGCAATATGCATGTTAGGTGGATAGATAGTAAATAATGGAATTTTCTAAAAATAATCGTTTACAATTGATTTACCTACCTGATTAATTACAGTATCTCAATCGCAACTTTAAGATTACCGTTTTTACAACAATAATTACAGTGTAAATTTATTATTTTCGTACCTACGTAGGTAATAAAATAGAAACAAATTAAAGAAATGTAAAAAAGAAGTTGAAAGCGCATTATATCATTAACAATGTGTAATCAGTTTCACATTTAAATTTTTTACTTTGAAGTAATTCAATTTTCTTACATTCACTTTTCCATTAAACTATTGATAGTCCGTAGTGTTTTCTAAGTATAAATGCATTGATCCTTTAAGTGTACCCAATTAATGTGAATTTGAAACAGTATAATATACAAATATAAATTAAATGGGATGGCACAAAAACACAATACAATTAGCAATGATAAAATAATAATAATAGCTAACAAATAGAATATATGTGCCTACTTTATTTTTTAGTTAAATGAGTAAGCGGTATAATAATAATTAAAGGTATTTACAGGGGCGTATTCAAGAGGCGGATGTGAGGGTCAGATCCCAAATTGTATAAATAATCTTTTATAGAAAACCCTAAAAATATAACACTGTTGTTCATGTTCATGAAAAAAATGTAGTTATATCATGACTTTACACTTATAGTACATAGATGTAATTTACGAATTTTCTATAATCATGAAGACATAGATAAAAAGTACAATTGAACCAGGTCCAAACAATAATAGAAAAAATCTAATATCATGGTACTGTAAATAAGAGAAGACAGTAAAACACTGTGAAGACAATATTATGATAATTTCTGTCATATGAATCATGGATGTATATCAACATAATATATTATATGTATAGTATATATAAGACTACGTTGTATCATTTATTTATTATATGAAATTATAATTGTAATATATAATAGATAACTGTTTACGTAATACATTTTGACAACCAATCCATAAATTATTTATACTTCAAATAGGTTCAAATTGTATAATATAACTGCTTATAAACATATGTGTGACTAGACCTTTAAATTTGGATGGCTTGGGTCTCAACTAAAATATTTTTTCATACACTTTAATGTTTTTTTAGGGCATTATTAACTAGGTTTTTTTTAGGTTCTCACCACTGATCCGACCCTCTCCCTTACAAACCTTAAAAATCAACATAATATGTTCATTGGTTAAAAAATAATAAAATAAAACAAAATTACGAAGTGCCTGAATTTAGTGACGAGTAGAAGAGTTATATGGACGAGTTGTGAGTCTATCTTCGATATTTTCTTCTTGGCGATTAATATAATCCATAAAAGGCTCTTCATTTCAAGGGTTTGATAATCTATAAAATAAACTCATTCTGGAAAGTTCCCATTCGTTTCGATTTTGTGCACGATTGTTGGTATTTCTTTTAATAATAATGCGGTCTTTTATTGCTGTTTCACGCTTATCTTTAATTTCCTTCGGCAAATGTTCCACAATCTTCTCAATGAAACCTTCTAAAGTCAAACAATATGATTTTGATTTAACTTCCACACGACAAATTGGACATGCTACTACACGGTCTGTCCAAACATAAATGCACGATTCACAAAATGTGTGTGAACAATTAAGCACAGTCGGCTGAAAAAAAAAAATATTATTGATCTAAGGAATTTTAGTTTAAATGTATCATTTTGTGATATTGACATATATTTATATTGTATATAAAAATTATTTCCTAACTTTTACTGTGGCTGGCGTACAAGATATATAACATTTATATTTTATGCATATTTTTAGAATACTTATATAACTTAATAAATCCAATTTACAAATATCCTAACTACATGTTTACTGTTTTGTAGATAGTTTTCAGTTTCAGTTTCACAATAACAAAAAGGTGGGCAAGTGGGTATCACTCTGCTGTATATTAGGTGTTGTATGGGTCACTATAATGAATTTGTTAAATTTAAATTCAATGATATAAAATCATTGTATAATATGAAAAAAAGATTCTGAGTGAAGACAATATGTATTAATAAGTATATTTTATTATATTATTGGTCTTAAGCTAATTAATTTTACTATTACTAAAACAGTATGTTGAATTCATTTTTGCCAAAAACATTTCTTTTGATATACTTCAAGTCTCAAGAGTTTCATGAACCCACGAATAAAATTTTTAAATTACAAAAAAATAACTAAAATTGTTATTCATTGTTTCAATATTTAATTTCCTCCCATTTTGAACCTACAATATTCAAGGCTGGGCCAGTTAACTATTTTTTTTAACTCGTTAAGTTAAGTTAATTTAATAAAATGTAAGTTAAGTTTAAAGTTAAAAGTTAACTTTATTTTTTTTTAACTTGTAAAAGTTACAAGTTAATTAGAGAATAAAAGTAACTTAACTTAGCTAAAAATGAGTTACTTTTTTTTTTTTTTTTAAATAAAATTAATAATTATACCTACCTACCTTTTTCAAAGCCAACAAATAACATAATAATTCAATAAATCAATAAATGTCTTATAATTTTTAAATAAATGTTTGTAATAAAATAAGTTATTGTAGGTACTTATATTTGTATATTATACTTTACTCAATGATGAAATCAGATAAAATAATTAAATTATTGTTATGTATTTGTTAACGTAAATGGTCCACAACTATACTAAATATTATAATAATCAAATTCATTATTATTTATTAGAATATAATATAATATCAAATATTATGCAATTAATAGTAATAATTTAGAAATACGTAAATACGATGGACTACGACGCTACTACGGGTATTATACTATTATTTACATCGACGGGCCAAGTTATCGCTGTAATTTTATGAATAAATACAAATATAATAAGTAATAATATTAATAATGATTAGGTACAGCATATAGGTCTATTATAACCTAACTCGTGTATGAGTAGATACTGAGTAAATTGTTATATTTTTCTTTTACTAATGACGCGGTTACCCCTATAACATTTCCTTCAACAATATAGTTGTATAATATTTTCTGTGAATATGCAATATAATAACTTACTATTATTATAAATTATTATTAAAGTTAATAATATTATTAACTCCTTAATGCACAGCCTTGATAATATTTATTAAAAAGAACTGTGTTTATATATTCTTCAGATTTTTTTTCGTTATAGTATGAAATAATTATGAGAAACCTTGTTTTCAATTTTCAATTTTTAGGTATACAAATAGAACATTTTATACATTTTTAACTACAATATAATTTGCAAATTTTATTTTTGTGACAAATTAATGAATATTGTCAAAAATCTAACTTCAGACGCTTATAAAAAATTACTATGGATATTTTTTTTAATCTCTACTAACAAGTAACAACAATTTATGAGGAACCTTGTATTCATTTTTCAATTTTTTTGACCGAGCTAAAAATCTTTTATCGACAATAATTTTAAAATACTAATAAAATCAAAATTTCTCATGCCTATAAATAGGTCAAAAAGAGTAAAAATATTAAAAAAAATTGTATGGTGTATAGAAAATGTTAATATAAACATTCAGTGAAAATGAAATGTATCTACAGTTTTTTTTTTAGTTACACTAAAAACCAACATTTTTTTTCTGATATTTTTGAAAATTACTGAGAATTTTCAAATATATTAACTAGATTCACTTTCCCTATCAGAAAAAAAAACTGAAGTTGACGATCGAAGCATTATTTCGACTACGTATCATGTAGACACACACAACAAATAAAAAAAACCTCATCTTTGCAAAATAAATACATTCATCAGAATCTCAGAATCTAGAAGATTAAATAAATACCTAACTAAGTTATTACTTATTATTATATACATTGTTCAGTTTTCAATAGTGTTATAGAAGTCAAACTATAATTATAGGTACTGTTGAATGCTGATACAGTGATATCTATGACCTATCCGTTTACGGCTACACTAACTCCTTGCATATTTATATTGTAAAAATTCTTATTATATAATTCCTGAAAATTATAATTTATATAATTATATATAGTACCTTAATAAAGATTTCCAAACATATATTGCACAGTAAATTACTGTCAATAGCAGACAATAAAACATCATCCCACAAAGAACCATGATTTTCAGTACTTTCTTTCATCTTTTTTTGATGAAGTGCATTAAAATTACTCGCAGCAGAAAGTTCGTTCGCAACCATTTCCATTGCTATTTTAGAATTATCAGGTTGTTTTAATATCGGTCTAAAATTAATATGATTTTATTAAACATTTAAATAACATTAATAAATAAATTAGTTAAAATTGAAAGAACATACCTCATGGATGCTTCAAGCTGCAATTGAAGGTCTTGTGCTTGTACTTGAGCGGTTGAGGCATTAGTACTATTGGTACTGGTACTAGTACTTTGATACGGCCTTGCACAAAGATCTTGTACTTGTATTTGTGCAGTTGCGTTAGTACTAATGGTACTAGTATTTTGAGCTGGGCTTGCATAATGATAATCTAGTTGTGCACTTGAGGTAGGTGCACTTGAGGTAGGAGCGGTAATAGTATGTTGATCTGGCCTTTCCCTATAATTTTGTTCTGGTAGATGCTCATTAAAGGCATCCATGTTATAGGCATTTCTTCTTTGAGCAGCCTTTGCCTTTATCTTATTTTCATGTATTCTTGTAATTTCTTTAACTAAGGGGAAAGAATTAAAAATTAAAAATTAGTTCCTACTTTTTATAAACAAGTTGCTACCTATAATCTATATACCAAAATCCAAAATCTATTCAATAAATATAATTAGAATTTTAAAAGATAATAATCTCATACAGTTATGGAGATTTCTTGATATATTCCTAGCGATTACTAAGCTAAGTAGTAATGTTTGCATATGTTTATATGAACGTGATTACCAATGACATTTTAAAAATATGTGAATTTATATTTACAATATTTTTAGTTATTATAAAATATTGTCATAATTATTGTTGGGTATTTAAGTATTTTATAAGATATAAATATCAGATTTATTTTCTAAGAACTTTTTTTAAAAATATAATAATATTGATACGATATTTTTATTTGTGTGCTAATAGCGATAATATAAAAATTAGGTGTTGTACACGATTAACATATTGCTAGTCTAATATATTTTTTTTAATTTCTTGGACGAGGTTTTACATGTGTCATTTAATCTTCCTCCAATCTATATTTTATTACAATATTAATTACTTTATAAAGGCGTAGGTGCCAATAAATAAAATTATAATCATATTAGGATGATGCATTTTTACATTTAAATCGTATCTATTAAGAAATCGATTATACATTTCTTGAAATAACCTATTACCTTTATCCACACTCAGTGGCGTATACCTGATACTAAAAGACCTTAATAGACGGTACATGCCTGGCTGGCGGGGTAGAATGGCACTAAGGCCGAGAGAATATTACACAGATTTCTATAATACTAGTATTATAGAAGTCTGTGGAATATTTAAATATTAGTGTTAATAATATTAGATAATAGAATTAATGATATATAATCGTATCTATAGATGTTAAACATAATATGGATACGACATTGATCCAAAATCGTGAAGCCAACATAACGAAGAGAAAAACGACGTACGGCAAGAGAGAAGTCCGAGAGGTAATACGTCGTTTCTCTCTCCATTGTGTTGGCTTCAAGCCAGAATATCTATAAAGCATTTTCTTGGACACGACGCTACTGCGCATGTGCACTTTGTTTCGGCCCATCGTGTAAACTACATTAGGCTGTGACGCACGTAGCACGCACGCACGCACATACACACACACACACACACACACACACAAACACACGTATGGGGGGGGGCAACCCTTGGCTTTTTCCCACTTGTTATGTTTGCTACGTATTGATATAAAATAAATTAATAATACAATATAATAAAGGCTTACTTGAAGCACTCACAACCGATTGGTACGTATTAGAATTCATAAACGGTTGTCCCCTAAAAGTTTCCTCGTCGTAATGCGGATTCCAACACTTAACGCCGAATCGGCATTCGCCTCTCAAATAAAACTCACAAATTCCTGAATATGACATTATGATCGCGGTCGAAAAATTATACTATTTAGAAGATTTAGAATCGATAATAATAGATATAATATAGTCCGGAGTCAAACTGTGGATGTCTAACAATCGCCGGTCGAATATTAATGTTGCTATCAGTATTTAATATTATAGATGGACGGTAACGCACAAGCAAAAAAAAGTACTACAATACTATGTTCACTGACTACTGAGTGCTGAACTGCTGACTGAGTGCTGAGTGTCGCCGATCCAGAGATGACCCATATCCACTGTCCCCGTCTTTCTTACGCCACCCATTTACAGTGCTACCACCATAATTCAGCCAATCTACTGTTACACCCCTAACCCACTGGATTTTGATACACCCATTTTGTTTCGATTTTGCTTTCTATATTATAATATTATGACGCGTAGTATTGAGTACAGGGTTTGGACTGTTTGGATGACGCAATTACAGCATTCCAATAAATCCAATATGGTCTTAAAATACGTAGGTACTAATAATAAATTAAAAATGAATAGATTCTAACATAATGTGAGCGTTTAATTGGTTTTCAAAATAAAATTGATAAAATTGATTGTTTGGAAATTCAAAATACAATTAAATTCAAATATTGATTTACGACTTACGTCCGTTCCGGTGCTACCGGTGGTTTTTATACAGATGGCGTTGTAACCTCTCGGTTCGTATTGCGACCCCCCCCCCCCCNCCCGGACTTGCCTCTTGTACATACATTCGTGGCCACAGCTCGTTTCCAGTCACAGACTTCTAAAATATACTATATAGAATACTGGGTACTATAATATAGCAATCTGTGTTTCCAGTACATTATAATATTATCTTAGTCCGTGGTTTTACCGATTAAACTCACCATAGGAAAAAGTACACATATAGCGCTCTCAGTGTACATAATTATATAATATGTATTGAAATAAAGAAATATATAATATATATCATATCGTTAAAATATTGAATTGTTTAAATAGGTGCATTGATTTTCTGCTTGGGCGCTAGTTTCGTTTCTCGCAGTCTGTAATCGACGATAAACACCGGGTAATGGGCATCAAAATTAATGTTACGTAACCTTGAACAATATATCTCAAATCGTGTACAAAACGTAAATATAATAAAAGCATATAAACGTCAAGCCCGGATTAAGGGAGGGGCCAAGGGAGGCCATGTATGTAAAGGGCCCATAGTCTTCTCGGCCGAATATTACATTGAGTGGTAATTTGTAATTTTTATAGTGCCTACAAGAGTACCTAAATATTTTTTTTCTTGTTTGAACTAACAGGCGTTGTGGCCCGTCACCCACTTACCATGCTTACCACCACAGGCATTAGTTTATAGGTCTATGGATAAAACGCAACTATTTATCTAGATAAGATAAAAAGTAACTAAATAATTATCTAGATAATTTAACTAGATAAGTCTCAACACTGACTATATATACTATATTTTTATAAGTCATAAGTCTTTTGAATATTGTGAGTTGGGTTACATCATTTCGTCAGTTTACCTAAATATAATATAACTATATACATAGAAAATTATAGAAGCGACACTCGCCTCTCCACTTTAATTGTTTTTATTTCGTGGCGGACTGATTGATGTTGTAAGCTTGGCGGTAAGGTATGATGTTAAGAACGCTTTTATCGCCGAAACGGACCACTCGAGACCAGCCCGCCAATGTTTAAAAAAATAAGGTCACTGCATACTACCTTAGAATAAATAACTATAAAATAATAATATAATAACTATACACAATACACCCATATTATTTTATAATACTACAATACATACATACATACATACATATAAAAGCTATTATAAACACGGTTGTGTTATTTGCTAAAAGAAGAAAGGACAAAACCAGGTGACTTTTCATCATTTATCTTTGGCTAAAGATGAAAACCTGTAAGTATATTTAAATTAGTATAACCATTAGTCGTCATAACTGCAGGTAAACTCCAGTTTTTTTTTTCAAAACGTGTAATAAGGCACTGAATTAAAACAGACACTTGAATTTAGAAATTGTTGGTTGGAAATCGAGGTATTCCTTATTCCTAAATACTAATAGCAAAAATTTTTTTGCAATATTTTTTTTACGACGCATGTGTCATCAAAGTTTTTTTACTAACATATTTATTTTGATACTCAATTTACTTTTGAAAACCTGACTACCAATTTAAAAAAAAAAATACTTTTTTTAGAATAATAAAAATTCCCAGTCTTTTTTTGTGTTAGCCTCAATATTGAATTTTTTTTTTAAAACCATTTTGAATTCAGTGTGTCTAACACATTATGGAGAAAAAAAAATCGAACAACAAGCATGGGAGCATGCGAATGGCTCTAGTTATACATCTAGACTTTCTCAAAAAAGAATCTTTTCTGATAATTTTGATTCTGCTTGTTATTTACTTGATACAAATCCATTAAAATTAAATGCAGCTACAAAAATATTCAATTCTGTTGAAACGAACAGCTGAATGAGGAACCAAAATGTGCTATTCCTCAGCCTTTTAAACATATATCTGATGTTACACACAGTAATAGTAAATATTAAGATATTAAAATTTTCAGTTGTGATTAATTGAGTTTTTGAAAATGGAAAATTGCAAATTCTATGTAATTTATAAATATTGTTTTGTATATATTTTGACATTTTGTTATTTGATAGGTACCTAATGTAGATAGTCATTTTGTAAAAGAACATGGTCTGTAAATAAAATAATGTAAAATTACTGTTATTAACTGCTTATTTTATGTTAAAATGTGTTATTATATCATTTCATTATCTAGTTTGTATATTTTATATTTAAGTAAATTGTAATTCTCTACCTGCAACCATAGAACATTAATGTTCTAGGGAGGCCGTAATTTTACGGAAAATAATTGTCCGGAATGATAAAAAATACGGAAAGTAAAATTACGGATCATAATACTGCGGAACGTAAAATAACGGAATTTAGTTGTTCAAACCATAATTTTGTGGAAAGTAAATTTACGGAACCAGAAAAATGCGGAATGTAACATCAAGGATAGTAATACCCTGGACTGTATTATCCAGGAACGTAACATCACGGACAGTAATTTTGTGGAAAGTAAAATTACGGAATTTATAATACCATAAACCAATGACTCTCAACATATGTACATCTAATTACAAAATGGTTAGGTCAACTTAGGTTTTTTTTTAAATATTCTATAAATGATTGATTATCGGCAAAATTTACGACAATTGCGAACATATAATTTTATAAATGAAAGGCACAAAGAGTCCCTCCTAACATGACTTTTTTGATAAAATGAAAATACATTTTTAGGTTAGTTAACTACCTAACTAGCTATTTAGTTTAATAACTAGGTACCAAATATATGAGGTACAACTAAATACTAAATAGTCAATCAAATGTTCAACACCTTTGCAAATTATTTTAATATTATACACTAATACACTGCATTGTACAGTATAGTGTTTACTTGACATTAAGAAATTACTAATTAGGTATAATATTACCCATATCTATTATTACCTATATAGACCTTATTATAATGAACTAAATAAGCATATTATGGGCCTACTGTTCATATTGGTATTGTGATCTATTAATTATTGTAACTAGAATTTAAACTTAATAAAGATATGATACAAATTATGGGTTCTGAATGTTTCATAATATATTTATCAAGTATTAAGTATAAAATAGGTATCATCACAGAAATTCCTAGTAAATTTTAAAAAGGAATTTACAAATAGTAATTATAAAAGATAAAACTAAAATTGTATATCCAGACACCTAAATATACCAGATAACAGTAAAGAAGTTTCACTTCAAAATTTAGTTATATAAATACTAAAATAGGTACTTACAAATTGAATATTAATAATATTTAATAAAAGAACAATATTTTTTAATGATATTATTCAATACATGTACTAGTGTACCATATGCATTACCTTTGTGCTTCATCATCATAAATTAGTTTCAATGAGATGTTTTCATTTTTAGATCGTTCCTTCAATGCATCTCTAAATAAAACAATCAGATTTGATTAATCGTTTCTATTTGAAATGTGTGCTCTTGAAAGTGGAGATTTTGCACATTTATAGGTAGTAACTAAAAATATTACTCATTAATATAAAACATGGTGAATGATTAGGGATGAATGCAGTTTAGCTCAAGAGATTTTTGGGAATTTTTTGTTTTAAAATGTGTGTTTTTGCATGTATGTTATGATGGAGCTTTAAAAGAAAGTCGGTCAAATCTCCTTTGAAAATAACGGTAAAAAAAATCTTCATAACTCCCAAAGTTTGAAGTGCCTACTAAAAAAATAACATTTTTGAATTTTTTTTTCGTAAATTTGTATTTTTTTTTACCTCAACAAAAATAGTGGAATCAGAAGTTACCTATATGGCTATATTATCGTACTTACTTTTTATGTTATTGTTAATAAAATAATTTCAAAAAAATAAAAGATCTGAAGGGTTGACGAGTGGGAATATTGTGAAATTAATTAATGATTATAAATGATTAGGTAGGTATATTTATAAATTATAATAATATTATAGTGTTAAAATAGGTTTCGGAACTTCTTGCATTTGCATGTTTTTTGTAGTGGTCACAGTCCGTAAATTATTCTAGAGAAATTATAAATTTGTTTTATGAAATAGCGAAATTAAATATAAAGTTTGAATTTGAATATTTTTGCATATATCGTCATATTTTAGGAATAGCTCATGTTTGAACAATTTTTAACATATTTGTGCATTTTTTTTTTATTTAAATTACTTAAAATTGTATTTTTGAGTTTCTTATTTCTAAAATTATAAGTATTATGTTTTATCCTTTTTTAAAAATAATAAAAAAAATTAGCTGCATATATTTAAGCATATTTTGACAATTTTCTGCATATTTCGATGACTTTTAGCCCAAAAAGTCCTGAACTTTAGTTATAAATAAAATATGTAAAATAGCAAACTTCTAAAGGATATAAGTTATACTATCTAAGTCCAACCGATAAATTCTGGTTGCAACATTGTTCTTAAATGGTTGATAAAAGTATAATGGTTTCCGGAAAAAAATAGCTAAACAGAATTTTTGCCTAATAAAAATAAAAATTCGATCAACTGTTAATTGAGTTTTAATTTTTAAATATTTGTTTCATGTTTGTAGTGTGTAACCTACTATTCCTATAGTTCATATACTAGGTATACAGTAATATATTATTATATTTTGTTACTTACCATTTTTTTTCCTATTATGCCTGTACGTAAAACCATTTAAGAGCATAATTATATACATAATATACTGTAATTAAATCGGAAAAAAACTCGAGAAATTGACACTTAACAATTTGCAGTACCAATAACGTATGAGAACCGATTGAATCGTATGACGATCTATGTCTATTAACAAGCTGATAATATATTTGTGGTTGTATTTATTTGTATAATATGAGTATAATATTAATAAGACTGCACTGTCTAGTTTTCCAACGTTATTTCCAAATTCCAATATCAGCCCGCGATTCTTCGAACTTCAAATTAGAACGCCTGAACGCGTTATGCATAATAATAAACTCTACCTATAGTCTATATACCTACCATTATTTAATATATACATTTAATAATCGGCGTTTGTTGATAATATGTTGGCTTATATTTACGGTTTTTAATATTTTAATCATATTTTTGGTTTTTGGTTTTTGCTCTGATGTTACTTTTTATTTCAACACTGGTCATTTATCATATTATCATATATCATCGTTTTTTAGTTTTTAAGATGACTCTACAGTCTACACCCGCATGTGTTGTCCCCGTCTTATAAAATATGTAGAACATAACAAAACTGTTTTACGAGGGTGAGAATCACTCAGACTGTAGTCCAAGTTAARCAACARAATKTTCACACTAGAAAGAGGAGAACATTGACTGTGCARCGTTGTTTTTTTAAKTTTTCGATATCATAAATACGATATATATATATATATATATATATACRAATTATGTGAGGTGGGAGAGGGAGCTTCATTTTTTTGTGTTTCAAAAATTGGAAAATATGTCACAAGTTCCTCTTAATATGATCTTACAACGATTTAAACCAATCGTATACACATTATTGTGCATTTGTGCACTGTTACACACTATAGGCAAATTGTTCAAGCACGTGGACGTGTTTTTAAAACGCCGAAAACATACAGTTTGAATTATATAGCCTATTTTGGATAAGACAATTAACATATGAAATTTAGTAAACAGCTTTTCTGTTATTATTTTTATTTTATTTTTTCAATTTTTGGAAAATATATTGTCATAGACGCAAATAACGAATAGCAAATAGCGAGATTTGGTGTAGTTAAACCCCTATACTTTAATAATATTGAATAATAGCTTATGGATATTTTTGTGAGTGATTGGCCCCTTAAGCCCCACCCTATTTGGGACTGAGTTTTGTACATTTCTAGTTAAAATAATTAAATTAGAAACGATTTTTATTTAATAACCGCATGGTTCATATCAATATTGAATTAGAACATTTTATTATTATAATACCGCTATAAAATATATATATATAATATTATGGACGTAAAGTTGGTCCATCGTCTTTGGAGTATCAGTATTATAGATATCGACACAAAACCTTAATCCTATAACCTATTATAATAATATTATAGTAGATATTTATTAAAAATCGAAAAACTTGCCAAATTCAAAATGCAAATAGGTACCCGTGCATGATTATTCATACTGCGGTACTGTACTATAATTTCAAAACAAATGATTTGCGCAATTGTTGTGTATTTATACCGTATATCGTACACAATATCGTATTATTTTCAAGACCTCCAGTTTGAGTGTCTATTTACAAATTTAACAAGTCACTGTTTTTCCCACCAAACCCATTTACAAAATTCGTCCCAAGTATAGAAAATTGTTATTTTCAAACTTTTTTTTATAATTTTTGTATGGAAAATTTAGCTATGAACACAAAATATTAAAAATTTTTTATCTATAAAACAATTTACAACACATATTCGTGAATTTTTGAATTTTTGAATCCAAAAAAAATCTTCTGACTGTGTATTTTTATTTTCTGAAATAAAAACTAAATAGAATATAAAATATTTTGAAAATTATATGGTAGGTATGTCTTATAAATGCTTGTATGGATATTTAGTTAATATTTTAAGTCTACGGTTATTTGTTTTTGAATTATAACAAAAATACAAATCCGATTATGCTGGAAACTAGTTTTTGTAAATAATTCCGGTTTTTGTTTATTCTGATTATTTTTAATTTTGTTAAGTACTAAGAATAAAATTTTCAATTTTGACATCTCAAAAGTTCCAACTATAGGTAGATTTAATTTTTAAAATATAAATTGTGTATGTACACCTATAATTTACATAAAATACACGCATCAAAATCAATACAATATTCATTGTTCCGCTCAGAATTTAAAACCTAATTTTGAAAGGTTTAAGAGTTAAATTTCAAAATTATGGCAAATTCATTTTTAAATAACCTTGTGACAAAATATGTTTTTAGAAGTACCTATACTATTTTATTACTAGAGTAGTATACGCCATACGGTATAGGATAGGGGATCTAGGAAGATTAAGTAAGGTAAGAACACAGTAGGGACGCATCACGCAATCACACGTGCAGATTTTATATGCGATTTAGCAAACAAAATTTTCATACAGTGTGATACCTATTACAATAGTAAGAAAAAAAAAATTTTTGCATTTGGTTTTTGATTCTAATAAGGTTAGCCGTTTCAGATACAATTATTTTTAAAATAAATAAAAATACGTAGTTAATAATATTAAAAATTAGAA
This sequence comes from Macrosiphum rosae, assembly GCA_016617965.1. NCBI lineage: Eukaryota > Metazoa > Arthropoda > Insecta > Hemiptera > Aphididae > Macrosiphum > Macrosiphum rosae. The sequence continues at coordinate 2,730 of WHPZ01589167.1, read as the reverse complement.
ATCATTAATAATTAGAAACATCTAGATCATCTAGATGTTTCTAATTATTTTTATTTAAAAACCTTAATCAGGGGACTTTTTATTGTTCGCACTAGTTTATTTATAATTCTGTCACATCTGTCAGTCAGTGTACTTTGGCCCATCCAATATAAATATCTTGTAAAATGCATGTTGCAAATAGTTACAGCAGCTTACAAGTTAGTTGATATTAATTATGCAAAAACAAACTGTAAGCAAAATCAACGGCTATAGTCCACCAAAATTATGTGTCTTCACTCCTTAAAGCAACTGTGAGAAACGATGTATAACTATAGTATTATATATTTATAAATAGGTATCTACTAGTATTCATAATCGATGGTTAACTTATAAAATTAGTCGATTACATATTTTTTATAATACATTCAATAGATTAATTAATCTCTTTACAATTGCAATAGAAAGTTTTAAATTGTTTAATTTGTTTCAGAATGTTTTCCGAGTTTTTCAAAAGATATTTTATTAGATGATTTTTTTGGTCCATCTGATATATCAATCAGGATAAAAATCTAATTTACTCATAATAATAAGCATATGGTGTATTACAAATCTCTAAAATATTTAATCTATCTATCTATCTATCTATCTATCTATCTATCTATCTATCTATCTATCTATCTATCTATCTATCTGAACAATAAGTATATCGATCGGATATGAACAAAGGTGGGCAATATAATGAAAACAATTAACTCAAGCTAAGTTTAAGCGGGGACATGATCGATAAGTTGACAGTTAACAGTTAAAAAATCATACATTTAAGTTTTAACTCGATAAGTTAAAAGTTAATAGGGACAAAATATTAACTTAACTCAGTTTAAAAAAGGTAATATACTTTTTTTAATTAGTATGTGGATCACATAATTAGAGACTGCGTTCCTTCTAATTTCCTAAATTATTATAATAAACAATGTTATTTGACTTTCCTCGTAATGTACAGTGTCTATACCTACCTATTTTACTTTATATGATTATTAAATATTTAAAAACATACATCCTACACTTCACAATAAATAATTTAATACATATTAATTTTTATGTACCAAATACAAATTAAGGTTATATTATAATCTTATTAATTATGCCTATCTAATCTACTATATAACATAAGTCTATTTACTAAATTACTTTATCTAGAAAAATAACAGAAATGTTTGTATTATTATAGTATTGGATTATTTTTATTTTAGTATTAATATTTAGGAATAAAACCATAAATTTCAAAAATGTTTAACTTGATGCTAATTATTGTTAAATAAACTGAGGAAAGCTAAGTTATTTAAACAGTCAATTAAACTAGTTAAATTCATAAGTTGATTAGAAAACTAACTAACTAGTTAATGCCCACCTTTGGATATAAAATCGAATTTAATAATGGAGAATTTAAAACGTGTCTTGTCACTGTAGATACAACTTTTTTTTATTTTTTTGAACAAGTCCTTCAAACGATTTTCGTAAGAAACATTTAAACATTTGGTAAAAAAATAAGTTTATAAAGTAGTTAATATTAATTGGTAACCAACAGATAACTTGATAACAAAAGGTGATGGCTCTGAGGTAACGTACACTCGACTGACAGCATACGAATAAATTAGAAATATGTGGCTTCCGTCTTAGGACAGCCTGCACAGTCATCGGAAATCGGTTACTTATTCAAATAGCCCGTCTCGGCCTCCAACTTAGAAGCGATGGTGGCCCCTAGCGGACCTTAGAGGCAATTGGCATTTAATATTTTAGGTACCAGTTATTATTTTCCGTAATATTACGTTCCGGTATTTTACGTTCCACACTATAACTTTCCGTCATATTACAGTCCGTGGTTTTACGGTCCGGGATATTGCAGTCCGAAATTTTATGTTCCGTCACTTTACGGTCCGGAATCTTACGTTCCGCGATAATACAGTCCGAGATATTACGATCCGAAGTTTTACATTCCGTGATTAAACATTCCAAAATATTATTCTCCTCAAATTTAATTTCCGCAAAATTACGTTCCGTTGAATTATTTTCCGCACTATTATAGCCCCCCCCCATATTGGTACCTATATCATTATAAAATATTAAACAAATTGTCATTTAATATCATGTGTATGTACATTGTATAAACATATTATTTAAATTTGGATCACTAATTACCCTTTAAATTTTCAACAAAAATTGTACACATTTTATAAAAAAAAGTTGTTGTATATTAAAAACACTTGAAATAAATATTCAAATTTTTAAGAATGTGCTAAGAATTAACTATAAAAAGGTGGGCAAGTGGGTGTCGCTCTGCTGTACAGTAGGTTACAAGTGGGTCACTGTATAATGGATGATATTAAATTTGAATTCAACGATATAATATCATTGTATAAGAAAAACGATTCTGAGCGGAGACGGTATGTCAGTCTAGGTATAAGACATATTATATACATATCTATTATCTATGGTACTAAACCAAAATTTGACCTATAATAAATTACAAATTAATCATATCACAATAACGATATTTTTAATATTTTTCATCTATCTTTGAAACAATATAGTAGGAGCCTTGTATTAAATTTTCAAGTATTTTTACTCAACAAAATAAATTTTTATTAATATTCATAAAAAAAAAAAAACTAATAAAATTGGAAACTGAAAATGTCCCTAAACAGTTCAAAATAAATCAAAATATTTTGAAAATGTTATCGTGTATAGAAAATG
>WHPZ01589161.1:0-10700 GCA_016617965.1 Macrosiphum rosae | reverse complement strand
AAACAATAGCTTGGTTCATTTTCGGTAAAGTGGTATTTGAAGCTATCTCTGCAAAGGTTTGATTATTAAGTGTGTGTTGAGAAGGACTGTCGGTGTTGTTCATATCATTAGTGGAAATAGGCCTATCGCCCATTGTTGGGATATTACTTAATTGGTGTTACTAATGTAATAAAGATAAACATATTACCTGCACGTTGAGTGTACGGGTGCGTACTGCTATCGAAAGCTATAAGTGCGATAATACGAAACAGACGTGTAGCACGGTCGGGCAGTGAACACGAACTGATAATATCTTTATTATCTATGCCCTATGGAATAACATGACAAAAAAAATAGGTAGGTATGTCAGCAACATAGACCTATTAACTAAATGGACTGCGCCTTGAGCACAAAAAAATCAAACAACATCTGATAAGCAAAAACCAGTATCTTAGAAGAAAAAAATTAATATTTATTTGATTATTCCAAGACTTTTTATAATATTGATAAGCATTATGGATTATGTAAAAAACATTGACCTATTAACTGATATGTAAAAAAGTGAATGATAAAAAAGTTAAAAAAATTAAAAAATTGCTTTTTTACTTTATCAAGCGTCTACTGTTCACGTTTTTTTTTTAAAAGTAAAATAAACTACATTTTGAATTGTAACTAGTACTGTTTTGTTTTATTGTTATTGCCATTTTTGAACGGTTTTTTATTGTTGTTATACATACTTCATCAAAATGGTTATGATGTGTTCAATTCCACTTTGTAAAAGTGTTGCATCAAAAAAACACAATGTAAAACTACACAAGTAAATATACAATATATTATATATTATATTGTATTTTTAATAATCATTTTGCTATTAATTATAGGTTTCCAACATCAGAAGAACTTCGGCGTATATGGATAGACGTATTATGGCATATTATCCTAATTTTAAAATTAGCGAATGCAGTTTAGTGTGTAGAAAACATTTTGCTGAAATTGATTTTTTCAAAACCACTAGACCTACATCCTTTTCACTATGTAAAGATGCAGTACCCTCATTATTTGATGTTGATGAATGTGTATATGTTTTCAATGATGGTAAGTTATTATTTTATTTTTTATTTTATTATTAATTAATGGGTAAGGACTTTATCAACCACACCCCCCCCCCTCTAAATAGGTATCAGGTAGTAGATTAATGGAAAAGTCTTATAACTGAGGTGGCAACTAAAATATAAAATTTAATTTTCAAAATTTTTAGAAAATCTTAAAAACTGGCTCCGGGGGACCCTTAAATATAATCATACTATTAATACTATTAATATTATAAGATTTCGTTAAATTTTGATAAAATGGTAAGCCATCATGTTATTTGCATTATTTTACCGTTATTATGACACCATGCATATTATACCAATTGAAAATTTAATACTTATTAATGGCCAATGGGGCATAATACAAATTTAGTATAAAATAGCTAAAAATAAACTGTTATTATCATAAACTTATTTTTATTTTTATACTATTATATTATTAATTTAGGGCTCGGAAGTTGATGATCTTAAAAACAATAAAAAAATGTCCTAAAAAATGACCTAAAAAATATTACAAAAATTAGTTTTATATTAATAAAAATACATTTTTTTTTAATTATTTTACTCTATTTTACTATAATATTCAAAATATGACATAAAAATGACAAAAATGTCCTAAAAATTTTTTTTTTTCATAACATTGGATAGGTACTAATCTTAGTCTGTGGTTTAAGTTATCGGCATAATGGTAGACAAGAAACGATAAGAAATGAACTAGTGTGAAATCAGTAAAAATAACTAAAAATGTTGGAAAATGACCTATAAATTTCAAAAAATGACTTAAAAAGTAATAAAAACCAAAAAATGCAAAAAAATGCAAAATAAAAATTAGGTATTTAGATTCAAATGCTTATGAAACAGATTTGTGGCCAGAAGAGCATCGCCTAAAAAGTTCCAAAAAAAAAAATGCAAAATGCATCAACTTCCGAACCCTAATTATTAGACATTTATACAAGACAATGGTAATCATCAATTAGGTAGTTGATTGTTTTCATTAAACACCTTTATTAATACTTCATTTTGTAGTAGGTACCTATATCATATAAGATAAATTACCGTATCTATGTAAAATTAATTCAATTTTTCTATCAGAAATGCATAATGCTTGGCAAGTTTTTTTTAGCTCAGTTAAGTTAAGTTAATATATACAAATAACAAAAAGTTAATTTAACTATAGGTTTACTCCGATAAGTTAATACACACTTTTTGATAACTTTTTAGTAAGTTAAAAAAGTTAATTTGTTTACACAACGTTAGCGTAGGTACTTAATTTTTTTTCCAACCCAAAATTAAATTATAGACTATAGTATTTTCATACAAGTTAAATTGAATGATATACATTTTTAAATTAAAAAAAATCATGGTAAATATTTTTTTACATGAAAACGAAATAGTCTGAAATAGTAAAATATAATAAAATAAAAAAAAAAAAAAAAAATTAACTTAACTTACTTCTTAAAATGAACAATTAATTAGTTAATTTCACGTTAATTAAAAAATAAAATTAGGAAGTTAACAGTTAAGTTAATGAAAAGCCACAAGTGACTAGTTACCTAAGTTAAAAAGTTAAAATTAAATTAACTTTTTAATTTAACTTTAACTTTTTAACTCGTTAATGCACAGCCTTGGAAATTTATAGGTTTTGCAACGCTACTCCGACCACCAGAAATATGGTGGAAGGAGAAAATGTATTAAACAGCGGGCACATTATTAATTGTGATTTGAGGTTACATTAATAAAAACGAAATGAGTATTCGTATTTTTGCTACATGTCTTCAATAAATGATAAACCCCATAAAATAAATGATAATCTAAATTTTAAAAATTCTTGGGATTTATTTGGTCTCCGGGTCAACTTGACCATCACTTTCACGATCGATTTCCATACTTATTAATTCGATAAGTTTTAATTACAATATACACAATATACTATTAACAATAGCTAGTTTTATTAATATAGTCAAGTAGAGGTACTTAATATTGTTAACTAAACAGTAAACACAAGAACTTAGAAGATTTTTTTTATGATTTATAATAATATTTGAACAAACATGCCCAGTTGCATTAGTTAAAATCTATACCACCAGAGTGCGTGTCAGACCTTGGCGATTTCGACTTTTTTTTTTTTTGTGTGTTTGAACCGACGGCGCCGCGAGGACTGCTTTCGCAATACTTACGCGACGCCGCCATCGTTTATTTGAAAAATCAATACATCAAATAACTATACATACGTGAGGGGGGTAGATGGGACAATTCCCCGATTTACCCCCCTCTTTTACATGACATTAACAGTTTTTATACAGATTATGGATGTTGATCGTTGTTTTCCGGAGCTGACCGGAGTCCGCCGCCCTTGTAGTCTCGTTCTCCTCTTGGGTGCAGCGATGCCGTGATCGCCGTTCACCCGTGGTGTCACTGGTGGGGGGATGAAGGACGGCGGTCTGTTACATCTCCGACGTATCACTGTTGCGAAGTCAAATAAGGTCTGCGAGCCGTTCTTCATCGTGCGCTGACATCAGTCGTGCAGCTGCTCCTCCCGTTCGTCCGCTTCTTTCGTGCTCATAATTGTTTCCACCATCACCATGAACTCCCTTCTATTGATGTTGGCCTGTTCTACGATCCTACACTGGGCTGTCGGTTCGTCGGGTAGGTCGTCGGGCCGTGGGCCACACAGGATTTCCTGCACGTCCCCAGGCTCTGGTGGGCGTCGGAGAATCCTGGACTGGACGGCCCGTTCGTCCTCCCACCTGGGGCACGCGAAGAGCGTATGTTCCGCCGTGTCGTCGGGGTTCATACAGTAGGTGCAGTAGTTGTCGTCGGCCCGGTTGAACCTCCGCAGGTAGCTCCGGAAACAGCCGTGCGCCGACAGAGCCTGGGTCAGCCGGTATGTGTGCAGCCAGCGTGCGATGTCGGGCAGCAGCCGGTGAGTCCATGTCGCCGTGGTCAATCTGTATCGGTCCCATCGAGATTGCCAGGCCGTTACGGATATGGTCCTCTCCTGTCCTCGGATTGTTGCTGTTGAGCACTTTCGTCTGGATCATCGAGTCGACGGCGAATCCTCGCCCTCTCGTTGGCCAGCAGGTCGGCCGGAACCATTGCAGCGAGAATGGAGGAAGCTTCGTTGGAGATGGTGTGGTACGCTCTGACGGTTCGGATAGCCACCTTTCGCTGAGCCTTTGCCACTTCGGCCCGGTTCTTGGCCGTCTTGGTGCCCTTGGCGGACCACGTCGGGGACGCATAGAGCAATTTGCTGATGGCCATCGTGTCTAGGAGCGCTATTTTATTCTACGACGGTCTCCCAAGGTTGGGCATCAGCCTGCCGATGGCTAGTGCGGACTCCGTCGCTTTGCGTGACGCTTGCTCTTTGTGTTTGGCGAACGTCAGCCGTGAATCTAGCTCGACGCCGAGGTAACGCATGTTCCGACTGACGGGTACGGCGTGTCCATCGACGAGCAGCTCGGGGTCGTCGTATTTGTTTTTGTTTGCGAGGACTATTGCTTAGGATTTGTGCGGAGCAAGTTGGAGGCCGTTACGCCACATCCACGTCGACACCGTGTCGAGGGCAGGGTTTAGTAGAGCGGTGGTTGTCTGGCCAGCCCTCGCGATTCCCAGTACGCAGACGTCGTCGGCGAAGGCGACGAGTTGGACGCCTTGTGGCATTTTCAGCTTTAGGAGGGTGTCTTAGAACACGTTCCAGAGAGCTGGCCCGAGCACTGAGCTCTGGGGAACGCCGCAAGTCATATCATGCTGGAGCAAAAGATCGCCAATCAGGATTGAGCGGTCCTGGAGGTAGGATCTGATCATCGAGATTAGTTGGGGGGGGGACCAGGTTGTCCCGAAGCGCGGCGTCTATCAGCGGTCAAGGTTGAAGGATCGGTGTTGAAGGCATTCCTTACGTCGAGTGAGACCGCGCCCAGTGCCGCACCATGGGCAGTCTCGATGAGCCGCTCGATCGCGTCTCCTGTTAACCTGCCGGACCGAAAGCCGTACTGATTGGGAGACCGGCGGCCGGTGAGGTCGAGGTGCTGGTCGAGCCTTGACAGTAGCAGCCTCGCCAACAGCTTGCCGGCCGAGTCCAACATACACAGTGGTCTGTAGCTAGACGGTTTTGTCGTTGGCTTTCCGAGTCCTTTCTGCAGGAGTACTAACCTGGAAAAGCGGGTCGCGGAGGCCAGGGGAAGAAAAAAAAACCACTGAGGCTTGTGGCCGAGTGACATTTATAGCCGGAGTTGTGGGTTTTTTTTAAGAACGGGGTGAGGGGAAAACTTTCGCGTAGGGGTGGGGGCCTGTTTTTTGCAGCGCTGTCGGAGTGCTGGTTGACGCTCACCGGCATTTTAGAATTTTTTCGCTTTTCGACCGACGCGATTGCGGTGTTGGAATCCAAATGGCGTTTTCAACCGACCCGATGGCAGTTTCAAAATCCGTTAAATTTGCCTCCAACAGTTTTTTGAGGATAACTCGTCGGGGTTTGATTTTAGAGCTTCGGGAGAAAAATTTTGCCCTCCCGAACCCGGCTATCCTACCAGGACGATCCCCGATAAGTTCCCGCAGGTTTGACCCCCCTACCCCCCAGGGGAGGAGTAAGGATAGGGACAGTGAGGTGAGTGACCAACTAGTCACACCCGAAGCAGGCACCGATACCTTCGGATTTGGTCCCTGCATTGCTTCACTGCTTGCTGCTGAGTGCAGAAGTGGTAGTAGAAAAGGGGGCAAGGGTCACCGGACCTCCCCTTGCCATGGACCCCTCCGGTGCAACTGGCAAGAACCTTGCGGAGGCAGGTAAGGAGTCAGCCTATTTGGCCCTCGGTCAACTAGGCAAATGCGTGGCAACTCAAGACGGAGGCATTAAACTACTGCTTGCCAAGGCTGCGGCGTTGGAAGGTATTAAGGATAAGCTACGTTCAGAAACAGCTAAAACCGCGATCAGTGAGCTAATGGAAGTGCTCAACGCCATGGAGGGCTGCCACAAGAAAGTGATCATGGCGTTCAATGATACCAAAAGGCTATTCAGAAAGAGGAGGAACTAAAGATGAAAAGCGCGACGTCTACGCATGATATGGAAACCCAGTCCCCGTGCTGGTGGGACCTAGGAGGCGTTGAGAAGTCGACCCCGGAACAAGCTCCTATGGCGGGGAATGTCGGCGTGTCTACGGGCACTCCAACCACTTCCTGGACAGAGGTGGTAAAGAAGGGGAAGAACAAGAAACCTCCCGTGAAAGAGGAGAAAACGAATAAGACGGAAAAACCCGCAGCCACCCGATCGCGGGCCAGAGCGCGACCGTCAGCCATTCTGGTGAACGTTGGTACTGATCAATTTCTGGAGCTCGCTAAGAGGATACGAGGGAGTGTGAATCAGGCGATAACGGGGGACAGTGTTGTGGGCATGCGTCAGGCCAAGACTGGCGGCCTACTCATAGAAGTTCGCGGTAACCAGGAACACATTGAGGCGATTCGTGCCGAAGTCGCTAGGTCAGCGGGACCTGACGTCCAAGTGAAAACCCTCCAACAGAGGGCCCTGGTGGAAATTCAGGACCTGGACCAGTGGACTAGCTCCAACGAAGTTAATCATGCGGTGGCGAGTGCTGTAAGCACGGGGCAGGACACCATTAAAGTGGTCAGCCTCAGAAAAAGGTTTGATGGCTCACAAATGGCCCTGGTGTCTCTTTCGATAGAAGCCTCGCAGAAACTGATCAACGCAGGACGGTTGCGAATCGGCATGGTTAGTTGCAGGGTCAGGACAGCTGACACCAAGATCAGGTGCTTCCGCTGCCTTTCGTACGGGCACATGGCCAAAGATTGCGGCGGTCCTGACAGGACAAATTGCTGCAGACGTTGCGGCAAAGCTGAGCACAAAGCAGTCGGCTGCAGTGCGCTTGCATCTGCTGTTAGTGAATTCACGAAGTTACTCACTGCGGGTAATAGCGGAGACAAGGAGGCTAGGAAAGGCACAAAATGACAGGCTTCTTACAGGCCAACCTCAACAGAGCAAAAGCAGCTCAAGCTCTGTTGTTGCAAACGATGTATGAGCAAAAGGCGGATGTGGCCATTATTAGTGAACCCAACAAGATCCCAAACAGCGACGGCTGGTATGGTAGCACTGACCACTCCTGCTGTTTTGTATTGTCCAAGGACTTGGAGGTAACTAATAACGGACGAGGTGAAGGCTACGTGTGGGTTGACATCCAGTCTTACCGGGTGTACAGCTGTTACTTCTCACCTAGTAAAAAACACCCACTGGAGGAATACAGGGCGTACCTTGGTAGACCAAGCGACAGTATTCGGGAGGGGCCAACCGAATACATCGTGTCGGGGGATTTCAACGCCCACTCACCGAGCTGGAGCTCCCCTTCGACATGTACTAAAGGTGAAGCCCTATCAGATTTTGCTAGTGCTATTGGCTTAATAGTCATTAACCAAGGTAATGAACCAACATACGAGCGGGGCGGCCATTCTTCCCACATTGACGTTACCTTCGCGTCAACGGGAGTATCAAGGCTGATATATTTGTGGCAAGTCCTGCAGGTTGATATGGCAAGCGACCACCACCCAATCGTTTTTAAGTTGGGTTGCGCAGCTGAGCCGACCCGGCCAAATACCAAGGGATGGTCTTGGAGACGCCTAGATAAGGAGAAGTTAATATCGTTCCTCAGGGCTGCCTACTCAGCAGGACAGATGAAATTTGAGGACGTAGAGCTGGCAAATTTCTTGGAATCAGCTTGCGGTAGCTGTATGCCCAGGAGAACATTCCATGGGCACAGAAAACCGGTGCATTGGTGGACAGAGGAGATCGCTGCCCTCCGCAAAGCGAGTTTTCAAGCTAGGAGAAAATATCAAAAGGCTTGAAAACGGAATGGTCCGGCTGAGTGTACAGAGGAACACCGTCACGCGAGAGAGTCATCAAAAGCGCTCAGAATAGAAATCAGGAGAAGCCAAGAGAGATTTTGGGCAGAGCTATGCAAACAGGTCGACACCGACCCTTGGGGTTTGCCCTACAGGCTGGTGGTTAAAAAGCTAGTTGGCAGGCGTCCGATTCCAGGTCTCAAGCTTCCTGGTAGACTTGATGCTATAGTCAATCATTTATTTCCAGTAAGTAGACCACCAGACTATCCTGAAATATCGTCTAGTATGCAGGAATTAAATTTGTTCACGATGGAGGAAATTGCGGAAGCAGGGCGTAGCTTGCCTAGAGGCAAGGCACCGGTGCAAAACGGCGTGCCGGACGAAGTGCTACGTGTCATCGTGCAGATACGACCAGACTTGCTGTTGAATACATTCAACGAGTGTGTGAAGACTGGAGTATTCTTCGAAAGTTGGAAAATAGCAACTCTGGTTCTTCTCCGTAAAGGAGATAAACCGCTTGACCAACCATCATCATATAGACCGTTGTGCCTCATTAACTCTATTGGGAAGCTGTTTGAGAGGTTATTAAAAGCGAGGATAACACGGCATCTGCTGGAACAACCTGATAGAATTTCGGAGCACCAGTTTGGATTTATGAGAGGTAGATCCACCACACAGGCGATTGAAGCAGTCATGAACATTGTCAACAGGGTTGGTAGTGGCCAACTGTTCAATCGTAAACTTTGTGCACTATAGCCTCGCTTGATGTCGCTAATGCGTTCAACTCTGCACCGTGGGAGAAGATTGATGCTGCACTCATACAAAAAAGATACCCAGCCTATCTCATAAAAATGATCAGGTCGTATTTTTATGGGCGGAGTATCATAACGGAGAGTGGACGGCGTTTAGTGACTACCGGAGTACCGCAGGGCACGGTCATCGGACCAATACTATGGAACATATTCTATGATTGCTTGATGCGGCTGGAACTTCCGGACGGGGTACAGATAGTGTGCTTTGCAGATGATGCGGCGGTGGTTGCCACAGGGCATACTACTTGGTTATTGGAGGAAGCCATGAATGACTCCCTGCAACTGGTTTCTACCTGGATGGAAGCACAAGGTTTGTCGCTATCAAGCAGCAAATCTGTTGCAATAATATTTACTACGAAACGGGGCTATAAAAAGCCGTCGTTCAAAATTGGCGACACAGATATAGCACTTTCTGACGACATGAGATACCTCGGGATACAGCTTAGCTCTGTGCTGGGCTACAGGAAACCTATAGAGGTGGCCAGTGACAAGGGCACGAGAACAGCTGTGGCACTCTCTCGCCTAATGCCTAATGTTGGAGGACCCTCTGCCACAAAGAGAAAATTGCTGACGACGGTTGTTCATTCACAGATATTGTATGCGGCACCGATCTGGTATGACGCACTTCAGCACGAGGTTAACCGTAACAAATTATCTTCTCCGCAGAGAAAGATGGCGTTGAGGGTCGCGAGGGCCTATTGTACGGGATCTAACGCGACCATAATGGTGGTTGCAGGCATAACACCCATTCATCTACTCGCAGCTGAAAGATCTGAGATCGAGCAGGCAAGGAGAGATGGCAGAGACCTAGCAGAGGTGAAAATAGAAGCAAGAGACAGAACAATGAATAATTTGCAGGCTGAATGGGATCGGAATGGTACAGGGAGTTGGACACGCAGGCTAATACCTCGAATTGATGTGTGGAAGAACAGAAGATGGGGTCAACTACCTAGCTAACTACCATGTCACTCAATTTTTGACGGGGCATGGATGCTTCAACCAATACTTGCTGTGGTTCAAGAAGAGGGATGACGCGATGTGTATGTACTGCGACCACCCAACCGATGATGTCGAACATACATTTATCGTATGTGACAGGTGGTGGCAGGCAAGGCGCATCTTGGAAGAGGAGTTGGGTAGTGACTTGACCCCGGAAATGATGGTGGAGAGCATGCTGCAGTCAAAGAAGAAATGGGACAGAGTCGTCAAGTTCATTACAGCAGTCATGACTAGGAAGGAGGCGGACGAGAGGGCAGTGCAGGCAGTAGCGGCAGCAGCCTTAGATTAAGCAAATGTATTGTGGCTCGAAGAGAATAATTGCAGGGATAGAGCCCTGTTATTAATGTAATTAGTAGTTTAATACTATATTATAAGGGACTGTGAGTGGGGGATTTGCCCACCACATCCCAAATGTATGATGTGTTTTGATTAATAAACGATGATCGACAGGGGTAAGGAGTGTGACGCGAAAGCAAACAGTGCGCCCCTGTCGATCGGTGCCAAAAAAAAAAAAAAAAGGTTAGGTTAGGTTCCCCTTCCTTGACGTGGTGAGGGGGCTTGAACGGTTGTCTGTCGACGCTAAGCGCTATGCCAACGGTGGTGAATTCCGCCAGCAGGGTCACCCATGTTGGACAGGACGAAGCAGAGGACAACCCGACCAAGAGTTCCCAAGGGCAGGGCGGGCTCTTTAGCCTCGGTTGGCAGTCGTCCTAGGAGAAGGATACTCCGAAATCAAATCAACAGAAGGTAACTCCTGGCAGTAGGGTTAAAACGCTGGTTAGAATTTACCACAAAAATCAACCATGGATAAAGATGCCGAAAGTGTACCCCTGACCAAGGGCCCCACGGATTCAGGGAGGGGAACGTGCATATCTGGAATCAAGACTGGAAAATTGGAAACTGGAACAATCGATAAAGAAGGACACGGAAATAAAACAGAATCACTAACTGGCCAATCGGTGAGCGGAAGTCAACCCGC
>WHPZ01589160.1:0-13136 GCA_016617965.1 Macrosiphum rosae | reverse complement strand
CAAAAAATGTATGTATTTATAAAAATTTAAAATATGGAAACAATATAAAATATATTCTGACCGTGTTTTTCATCATTATTATTATTATAGGTACCACTACCTATATTTAATTATTTACCAGATACATAACATATTATATACAATTCTAGTAAGGAGTAAAAGAAGAGTTGAATAATTATCTGTCAATGTGATTTAGAAGGAAAATTGGCCATGTACCTTCTGGAACTATGCCATGTGATTATGCAATCTTTCGATTGTGCTATTAAAAACCGTTATACAGAGATTCATCACGTACATATTGACCGAATGTTGTAAGATTCATTTGTTGGACACGAATATTATTGACTATTGTTATTCCTATAATGTGTAGATGGTTATGGTTAGCGTAGTAAAAATTATTGCTTCGATGAGAAAATACTGAGAAACAATAGTTGTATTGAAATATTGAACAGTTTTAAATTTATGTATCAATATTGAACCTTTATTATTAAGAATGAAGTCTTTTCTAAAAAATATCAACTTAATTTAAATTAAACAAACATTGGCTACTATAGATAAGCTTAAACTGTTTCCAAAAAAGGTTTCATAAATATTAAATATACGACATTTTATAGTTTATGTTAATGGTTATTGGCTTACCATTTTAATAAAATAATCTTTATTTAAGTGAAAACGCACGTATTTGAAATATTTATAATTAATTTAAGAAAAAATTGCAACTATTAATATTAGTATAATAGTATACAAAGATAAATACAACTGCAATAATCATAAAATAAATAAAATATAAGTTGGTTAGTATTTTGTATTTTATCTTGTTTTAAAATATTTCAACATAATAACATGTCTCATTTACCTACCTATTACAAGTTTGATACATTTTTACATTATATAGGTATTTATAATATATTGTAATTATTCGGTATTAGTAATATAAATAAATAAAAACAAATAAAAATGAATATGTTTAATGAAAGTAATTATTTGTTGTCATGGGAGTTTTCGGAGTCTTCCAATAGGAGTACGGTCTAAAAAAAGAAACATTACCTATTAATTACTTATTATAATGAAAAGAAATTGGTTAGGAAATTTTCCTCAAATAATGGGATGAACATAAAATATAAAATAAATTAAAAATTACACAAAATTACACAAATATAAAATTACGCATTATAATAAAATAATAAATGTATCATTAACATTATTTATGACATTTATGAAATTTTCTGTTTGTATACGATAGTGCAGAATAGTTTGTATAAATTATGTAAAAACAAAACAAGACTAGGTACATGTTATAATAGTAAATATTCATGTATATTATAATATTCTAAATATACGCCTACAGAAAATTAACATACGTCGTGTAAACAAACTGTTCCAGTTAATATTTAATACAATTTCAATGTTTGAAGAACTATTAATTTAGTTTACACTCAATCGCGGTTCAAATAAACTTAGCTAAAAGTTAATAAAATTGATATCTAATTAAATGACGTCATTTTTGAGGTGTTAATGTTAATGCAATTAGGAAGAGTAAGACGGGAACAAATTAATTATTATTGTTCGGAAGTTCCTAACTCATAAGTCATAACTAAATTGTGTACACACACGATTCGTATTCATGCCTACATTCAACCCCCCCCCCCCCGAAATTAGTCATATAATATGTTCGCCTATTTGAATATTATACAATAGTTTCGTCTACATTCCTACAACATATCAATTATTTTGTAGACTAAGAAACACAGAAACACATACTACATAACTATTTAGAACACAGATTTTTTTTTACACATATATAATTGAATTTCATGCTCAACTGGCAGAACAAAATTTCCGGTAAGACCAGCGTTAGAAAAAACTACCTATATACGGTTTAGTTTATCCATTAACTACGATTTATTAAGATTAAAAACCACATTCATCGTACATTCTTATATATTCATCTAAAGCACCCCAGCACCCCCTCCCTCCGGATCCGCTCCTGGATTTACGTATATTTTCACTATTTTCCTAGTATAGAGGTTAGATTAAAGTTGTCTAGTTTTGTTAAATAGTTCGAAAACGTTTATCGAATGTATTTGGCTGAATCAGATTTTGGTATTTGATTGTTGATTATGTCACTGGTGAGAGTAGGTCATGACAAGAAGCAAAGGAAACACAATTTAGTTTTAAAAAATAACAATAATATAAAAGTTGTATTTTAAGCATCCTTTATAAAAACTTGTGATTTTTAAATTGTAATTCCTTAACCGAGTTTAGAGTATAGAGTTTGTTAAATCAAGTTCATCATAAATTTCATTATTTTTTATCTGTTATTTTTTCTCGGGAGAATACTATAAAAAAAATTTAAAACACAACATCCATAAAGTACTAACTCAATGAAAATTTCGATGGAACATAACTTCTACTATAGACGAAACGATAACAAATAAAACCAGCTGAAATAAAAAATATTGCTCAGATTCTAAAACTAACATACAAAATACATAATTTATAATTTTAAATATAATCCTTGATAATTGAACAATTTTTTTTTTTTAATGTGGTAGTTACTATAGTTATTAAAAACGAGTGATGACACAAGCGACAACCATAATTGTCTATTGTTCAGAGTTTTATGTAAGAAATAGTATCGAAAATTATAGATTTCGATATTGGCAATTGATGTTACTATATACATTAAATTTAAATAGGAATATTGTAAAGCAGAAAAAACCTTTGGAAAATCTAAAAAATGATGTAAGAGTAATACGTACCTAGTACCTACTATTGTAATATGTATATACATACCATAGTGAACGTTACATTTAAAGAAGTAATCAACAATGAGAACAATGCATATCCGGAAATAACAAATTTGGTATTCTACGGAAAAAACTATATATTACGTTATGTCTAGGTAATCATTCCGAAAGAATGTTCTTTTTTTTTTAAGAACAATGGTTTACAAATCATTGTTGTAATTCAAGAAAGAAAGCACAATAAATAATAATTAACGATATATCAAAAGATGAATAATCAGTGGTATTTATTATTTAAAATATTTTCACTCTGAGGTTTTCTGGATGTCGTTATAATAATCAATATAAATCACAGTCAGGTCTTTCCAAAAATCATGGTGCTTGGCATCTATAAGAAAGAAGTCAAAACAACCTACTTTAATATTAATTTAACTAATATAACCTGCAGAAAACATATACTGTAAAAATATTAGCACTTATAAATGTATACTACATGAACATTGAACGGTGAAATAAAATATTATAAAAATTACTCGTATAGTCATTAGCCATGTATATAATATATAAATAAAATGAATTATGAAATATGTACTTCTATCAAAAGAGTATTTAACAATATCAAAAGTTAGTTTAGAAATTATGACTAAATGTAATATTCATATTAAACGAGTTGGTAGACGTTTTAGATTCAGCGTCTATATACTCTATAAATATAGGTAATTGCAACTTTAAAATAAATATAAACATTTCAAAACATTATCAGAACAAATAAAAACATGTTAATAATATTTTATATTTTATATTTTGATTATGATTGACAGTTATAAAAAAAATAAACATACAATTTATCAATCATATTAACTACGGATATTTCCAAGCATATAATATTTGCGCATGACAATTTTATAATCGTTATTATTATTCCACATAATATGTCTAAACTTATTATAAATACGCGACCCGTTTTGTCTTGGCTCTATTAATTCAATGTAAAAAAAAAGAATAACAAAAAAAAAATGTTAATAACAACCATATAAATTGGATAACAATGACCGACTCTAAGCATAGAAAAAAACGTAACAAATAATAATAATATTGTAGACATACCTAAGACCATGGATTATAATAATGCATAGTAAACCTAGATTTACGAAAGTTTCATTGTAAAAAATAAATTAACAATATCTAATTATGAAATATTTAAATATCAAAAAATGTAATCTATTATCAAAACAATTACAGATAAGATATATTTATATGTATACATAATACATATATACTACACAGGTATTATTTAAATAATTTTGTTTAACCACAGCAATAATACCACCTACATTTTTTTTATTTGGAGCAGGAGAAAGGAAACGATTGGCATTAGTATTCAATGTTTTACTTTTTTTATAGGTAAGTATTTATATTTTTGAAAAATACTTTCAAGGACAGGCCTAGACTGTAAAAGTGCACTGAGTTTTAAAACTTAAATATCTTACCGTTGAAAAGAAATTGAACAACGTTATTTTGACAAGTCAAAATTGCAATTATCTAATGATTCTGTTATATTTAGTATATTTTCATTATGTGTTCAAACTAAAATAACAGTTACAGTTATAAAGAGATAAATAAAGAGATTTAAATTATATAACGATATTATCACTTTATAAACGTAATAAACTTTATTTTATTAACATTTAAAAATATCAGTTACATGTTAATTTAATAATATCATGTTATAGATTATATAACATCAACTATAGCAATACAAGAAATATTCCCAAACTCAAACAATATAAATTAATAATTTTCATTATACCTTTTTTTTTTTTTTTTATTAATTTAGAAAATCTATAATCTGTATAATATTACACAATAGGCAGAATTGATAACAGATATAACACTGTATACATACATATAAAAAAAAACATGAGACACAAGATGAGGGAAAACATCCAGCGACGGTACCCTCTAGTAATTTTTTTTTTTTTATTAATTAATTTAATAGATCACGGCACCAATTTCTTTTGAGTCGGCGCAGTCTATGGTTCATTATACCTAGGTATCTAAATAAGACCACAATAAGCTCCTAAAATATTTTAACGACAAAAACAAATATTTAATAAATATAATTTTATTGATCTTAAATTAAACACTAATTTAATAATTAGTTTTTAAACACTAACATTCACTAATATAAAATGTTGATATACTTTTACAGGCAATTAATTAGATCTTAATTTAATTCAAAATATGTTTTGTGTTAACACAAAAAATATCAACTTATCAAAGTTATTATTAATTATCTAAAGTGGAATTTAGAATCAATTATAAATAAATAATAGCTTGTTGAAAGCTCATTTTCCGCCCTGTCCTATTATACTGTCATACACCCATATAGACATATCATATTGAACACTTGTTTCTGTAAACGTGAATCTAAATGTTGCATAACGGTTCTCCGAGTCTGGTAGAAAAAGAAGCAAACAAAACTGGTTCTCTGCTATTTTTTTTATCGTCAAACACTTCTAACAGTATAATAAGTAATAACATTCTTAACAAAAAACAGGTTTTTGTTTGTTATTTACGTATTTTTAGTAACTAAATAAAAAGTTCAATAATTGGATTTACATATCAGGCTTAGCTTAACTTAAAGTTCCTTAAAAAATAAGATATATTGAAAATAAATAGACAAATAACAATTAAAACGACTTAAATAAGCGACTTAAAAAAGAGACGTAAATACAACGTTCAATGTTGTATTGTATTCCACAATTTATATTTTTATCTACCAACGTGATTTGCGATAATATCCTAGTTTAAAGAATACAACTAAAATATGAAATTATGTACTTTTGCCATATCCAAAAATAATCCATTAATCCATACCCAATTACTATGAATTGTATATTATACTTAATTTAAATAAAACAAAAAAAGTTTTCTTACAGCCAGGACATACTAATACATAATAGGCACATTGGTACATATTATTTTGTAGTATTATAATATAATTATTTTAAACATAGACTATTGCAGTGTCATAAAATAAATTAAATAGTTATTAACGTATTACGTATAATATTAAAATATACATTTCAGGCATCCACAAATTATAGAAAATTGCTTAAGAAATTCAATGACGCAATTAAAGTATGAAACACAAACCAAAATTGAAATCTTATTATTGAGGTTAATGTTACATTACTGTTTTCTTCGTAACAGTATTTAAAACTCGATCGACAGAAGCTGATAAGTATATTGTGAAATTTTGCCAAGTGAAAACAAATACGTTTTAAGAATAATCATCACGATAGAATTGTAACACCATTTAAACGGTTGCCAAAAATAAATGTTGAGTTGAAATCGAATTGTGTGCTCCTCGTCATACATATGATTTTCTCGCATGTTCTTTTTAATGTAAAATAGCAATATTATCTAGTGATGCGACTTTCACCGGTAAAATGTATTATTTATCCATACCATCGTCTAAAATTATTATAATGTCGGAAATATAATATAGAATGCATATAATTAATCACATTGACATTTCATTATTTCCTATATTATGTTCGTTCAATCAAATGGAAACTCATATATTATTTCAAATCACATTTTAAGGAAAATAACGAATTAGGAAGACGAAATATATGCATAAATAATAATGGACTATTTACGATTTGATAGGTAACGTACCAATTAATTAACAACAACAAATATATTTTCTTCTTTATAGTACATATTAAGTAGGTATATAATAAGTGTCGAATTTAAAATGGTTTAATAATGTTATGTTATTCACAATGAAAAAAATTTAATTAATTTATGTTTAATTCTTTAATTATTTACCTACTTACCAAATGGGCCTTAATAGAGGATGTCAGCGCGCACTATATTTGTTTTCTCTCTCTGACCCCCACGTGACATAGCAAATGTACGTTTGGCAAAACCAATACTTAGAGTGAATTCACCTATTAATTCTTATTAAACTTTAAGTTAAGAACATTCCCTGTGTTCCTACGTTGGCTTATATATGATATTTTAATTTTTATGTAAGTTATGAGAGTGTACATTATTACAATTTTTAAATTGCTTATAGGTATATTGGTTAAAAATTAAAACATCGTAAAAAAGCCAACGTAGGGACACATGCAAATATGCAATGTTCTTAGCTGAAAGTATGATAATAGGTGAACTCACTCTAATATTAAACGTAACAACACAGGATTGGTTCTGCTAAACATAAAATTGCTATGTAGTGCCTGGGTCAGGCAAAGAAAATAAATGGACGCTGACATCCTCCTAAGTTAATAAACCAAATAGTTAAAATAAATAAATTATGTAATTTATATAATTAGCTAGATATTCGAATCATTACCTAACTTAACAAAACAATAGAATATACTGTTATTAAAATTAATTTTGATGTTACATCAAGTAGTAAACAATTACAATATAATATGCATCTATGAGAATATTACTGTACTTTGTTGGTATTATTTGTTTTAATAAAAAGACAAGTATACATTATACTATTGAATATACCATTTATACCTATAAAATGTATTGAATAATGGAGTGAATAGTATAGCTATATATGCCTACATCCCATATCTACTTTTATGATTTTACTAAATAATGATTATCTATACTTAGGTTACTTCAGCAGATTACTCATATATTGTGTACTTTGTAGTTTGTACATTTTATGAAATATATGTCAAATTCCTACTATTATATTTATTTTAAAAAGTGAATTATTCTCTTTACAGTTAACACTTATTATTTCAAAAACTTTTTTTTTATACATAATTTGAAGTCATAAAGATAAATTCTATTTGATACTATTTTTTTATCGTTATTTTTTTTTAATTTTAAAGTTTTTGAAGGATAACTTACATTTTTAATTTAATAATCCTAAGCAGAACATCTTGCTAATCAAATTTTGAACAATTAGTCAATTATCAGTATTTAAAGTTGAGATGAGCTAAGTGGATTAGCACAGGGATACTCCACAAAATATTGGTCTACTACTTCGTTCAACTATAATTTACATGCTGATAAATTAAATCTACAAATATAGAACTATAAATGTATGTCAGCATAAAAAAATATAAAAAATATAATAATAATGATCAATAAAAAAATGGTAATAAAATATAATTATCCTCTACAAAAGTGTTATTTTTTAATAATTTTAAAATAGGATAAAATATAAAAAAAATACTTAAATATTTGTCAAGATAATGATTGCTTATTTTTAAAAGAATCACTGTTTTTTAAATATCGTAATTATTTAATAGCATTAATTTAATTTATGTTTGATTCTAATTCAGTTAATTTCTTAATTTTATCTATAAACATGCTTGTTACTTTTTTAAATATTAATAATTTAATTTATTTAAGGTCTAAAATACAAAATATTGATATACGAATTTACCACTATATGTTTTTGGGCTGGACACAGCGTATTTTTCTGACCGTTACAATTACCATATCAACCAAAATATAACACAGATGAAATTAATAATATTATATCGTTTTCATACCTAAGTGCCCCTAGCAACCAATGAATAATATAATTACATAAGTATAGAAACAAAAAAAAACCAAACCAAAAAATCTGGATCCAATTTTTTGGTTTAGTTTTTTTTTAAAGTACGCATGTCAATATTTTGAAATTCAGACCTTAAATAAGTTAAATTATAAATATTTAGAAAAGTAGCAACCATGTTTCTAGTTAAAATAAATAAATTAACTGAATCAAAATCAAACATAAATTAAATTAATTAAACCTACTTACTATTAAATAATTATGATGTTTAAAAACAATAAATACATTGTATACGTATACATAGTTGATACTTATAATTTATTATCTGTTTATTTTGGCGATATCGGTACAACTATCATTTTATATCTATAGGTGCTTGAATATTTTAAGTCCAAAATGTCTTCTTACGTAATATGTACATA
The DNA here is from genome assembly GCA_016617965.1 of Macrosiphum rosae. Taxonomy (NCBI): domain Eukaryota; kingdom Metazoa; phylum Arthropoda; class Insecta; order Hemiptera; family Aphididae; genus Macrosiphum; species Macrosiphum rosae. The sequence goes on along the minus strand of WHPZ01589160.1, from coordinate 4,422 downwards.
TATTTACAACAATAATTTCGCGTCTTACAGCTTCCTGAGTGAGGAGGCCTAAAGAGTTCCGGGGTCTCGTCAATATACATATATGGAGGTATACTATGGTATTCCGATCCGTTATTTTACTATAAGCCAGCTTTTACTTTCATATTCTACACCACGTTGCACCAATAAGTTATTTAATAGAGTAGGTATACTCGTAGTGACGGTTTCAGTTTTACTTTATGTTTTTAATACAGGTATATAGACACTATATACTATACAGAACGTTCGTTGTGTTCCTTTTTATACCTGGAGGCTATCACGATTTACCGCGGAAATACTACGTGTGTGTAACGCCCATTCGGTCTCCAATATGCAATTTTATTACTTTGTGGTTTTTAAGAAAAACGTATAACTTATACTTTTAAATAAAATATTTAAGCTAAATTAATTTATTTTTATTAGCTATATGGACACAAAATTGTATAAATTTTTTTTGTAAATTAAAAACAGTTTAATACTGTTAAGCAGTTTACCTACACCAATTTTATAAGTTATTATGAATAACATTAATAAACTAAATAAAATAAAAAATTGGTGATAATAAAAGTATACTCTTCAGTACTGTAATAATTTTTTTTGCTTAAAAAATGTTTAGTAATAATAATTAGTTAGGTAGTTAAGTACATATCTAATCTATTTATATAAAATGTTTGCGGCTGACTGACTGTGTCCTTATGCATTCCTAAGCCGTTCATCCGATTTCAATCAAATTTGGTACAGAGATAAATTAGACCATGGGGAAGAAAATAGGCTACATTTTGTGGCGAAAAAGGGAAAATAAAAGGTCCAACCCGGGGATGTTCTCAAACAGGTATTTTGAGATGATTATTATTATTATTTTTGCTTATAAATGCTATTGGTTTTAATAATTATTATTATTGGGGACGGAGTGGCCGAGCGGACCAAGGCGTCGGCTGTGACGCAGCCGACCCGAGTTCGATTCCTTGGCGATTTTTCTTCAGACAAGTCACGGTGTCCGGAGAGCAAGTACTGCCATCCCCCCACCCGGGCATGTCAGATACCTACGGGTGCCCAATCAAAAATTCTGCCAAACACAACATACACGAGTAAAAACCCTACGATTACAAAAACTACTACCTACAATCAGCTAATGGCCATTGTCGCCGGCCTTAAAAGATCAATAGAAAAAAAAAATTATTATTATTTTAATAATTGGCGATAAGCCTGTGTATTTTAGTACAGAATGTATTGAGTTCGAAAAATGGTTTCGGTGCACCGATTTTTTTTTAATTGTTTGATACTTTAGAGTTAAATTATACACTTACTTAAGCTCCACGCGGGGTCCTCGATCTACCATAAGTAGATTGCCTACCTGAGAATATACTGCTCACATAATCACAAAAACCTAGCAATAGCAACGCATTGCCATGTCAGCTAGTTAGTCATAAGCTCTAAACTCAATAATTAATTAATATTATAAATTGCAATTATAATTAATAACCATATAGGAATGCAGGATTAAACTACATTCTATTATTTTTACATAACAATTTTTCTAGAACTATTATCATCTATATTTTAGAAATCATCGACCACCAGATATTAAAATATTATCTAAATTATTGTCATTTATTGAGTGCAAGTGATTTTAGTGAATTGAGTGCATCAACAAATTTGATAATGTAATTTTCATACTTATATCGAGTGATCCATATTTTATAAGTTATTATGAATAACATTAATAAACTAAATAAAATTTTTTTGGAATATTAGACAAACATTTTTCGGGGTACATCTGTTCCAGAGTCTGAGTAGGGCGTTATTCAAATTAAACCATAGTTAGATGATTATTTAGATAACATTTCATTCAAATAAATCATTATTTGAATGATTTTTTCACAATTATTATTTAAGTAAAAATTATTTGACTAAATTTCAAACATAGTTATTCGAATAATTTTCGTTTATTTTATTTGAGTAAACATATTATGATGGTAGGTAATTTAATACAGGCACATATTATAAACAATAGTTGGCATTGTATTTTAAGTTACAATGTTATTAATATTATTTTATTCGGAAAAATGCAAAAATATTATAAATAAAACAAATATAGATCTATAGAAGAAAGTAAAGATAATCTATGATTATTTTTTAATTAAATTATAATATGAATAATATTTAATAATATTTCGTAACAATTATAACAATCATAAATATAATAGTAAATAAAACTGAAACTGGACTATTTACTAGGTACAATAATAACGTCTTCAATATTGACAAAAAGTTACTACAGACATGTAGACATACTAGAAGAATTATAACCATTCTATAGACTATAATACATATTTTGTACAAGACACTACAAGTATAATTACGTTTGAAAATTATTCGAATAATTAGGATCGCAAATAATTATTCGAATAATTATGTTTTGAAATTATTGGAATAAATAATTATAAAAAAAAATGATTTGAATAATTGTAAAAAAAATCATTCGAATAGTTATCTAGATAAAATGTTACCAAACTCTGATCTGTACCACCTCAGCTCCGCTTCGCTCATCTAAACTTAATAATATATTTTATGTATCGAAATACTCCAAAAAATACTAAGCTTTGTAATAACAAACTAAAATTGCATTTTTTATTTTCAAAAACGTTAGTAGGTTTTACAATGGTGTTTATTTTTATTTTTTTTATCCTGTGTACAAAATTTCTACCAGAAGGCAGGAATGCTTCGATTTCAATATATAGTACCTTATCTTTTAGAAAATTTGATCAAGATGGTAATTTAGGTAGGTCATTTTTCGATTTTCTCAATAAATATTCAATGCCACGGGAAAAACCACAGACAAATTACGAAAAACCGCTAAAAATGGGATTTTAATTTCTAAAGCTTTGTTGGTCACTATAGAAACGAATAAAAAAAATAATATTTTAATATTAGGTAATTCAACTTACAGGTTATAATATATTATAATAACAATATAAAAAATATCCACAGACAAACAGTCTCCGCTCAGAATCGTATTTCTTATACAATGATATTATATCATTGAATTCAAGTTAAATACAATCCATTATACATTTACCCACTTGTAACCTACTGTACAGCAGAGCGACATCCACTAACCCACTTTTAAAATGGACCACCTGATATAAATATAAAAATTACATTACCAAAATATTTGATGGGCTCAATTCAAGTTCGATATGATAATTGTTTACCAAAATATGTTTTGGTTAACAACAACAATAATTTGTTTGATTCAATATCTTATACCTACAATCTACATTCATCATACACTAGAAAATAATGCCAACATACCTTTAATAGTATAATATACAAGTAAGAATAGTAAGATAACAGGTTTACAGATGAGTTGATGACCCAATCTCCTAATGACCTTTAAGAACTATATTTATAACTTATAAGTTATAAGATTAGTTTTTTACGGTTTTTTAATATCACAGACATAAAATTCTGAATAATCGACCTTTTTCAACGCCATTATACGATTGACACATATATGTCATACATAATACTATAATAAGTAGGTACCTATTTAATATTATTTTAGCTTATAAAGCTATATAGAATAAACTTAACCTATTCTACTACCTACCTACATAGAAAAATTTATATTTTCTTATGTTTTAATACCTATAACCTATTTATTATTTATACTTATATATTACAAGATATTAAAATATTAATTTATGATATATTACCTACCTATATTAATTACCAATAGGTAAATATTATTTATATTTTTAATATCGCACGGTACACATTGTTTCGTAGTGACAAATAATAATGTTATTTTTAGAATTGAACATCAATATTCCTTACGAGGATGTAGTATCCGTATGCGTTGTCTCCGTCTTACACAAGTGTAGGAAATTGAAAATTCAGCAGTTTAATTGTGCTGTTAGTTTTGATATCAGAGTAAATTGATCTATTAGGTATCAAACCCTTTAAGGAGTTATGAGTGTGTAAAATATTAATATTTGAAAATGCTCATCTATGAAAGTTTTCCATATATCAAGGAACGAGAACATAAAAATAAAATATATATTGAAGGTTTTAGGAGAATTGAACTATCAAATGCAATGGTCGTGTTAACTTAGGGTGTATCTCGGCACCCCTATTGTTTCTGCTTCTTATTGGTCTGCCATAAAATTTACAAACGCTCCGATGCCGATGCATAAGAGTTAAAACTTAAGATATATTACGAAAACAATAATGCAATATTTTTTTTTTTTTTTTTTTTTTTATTGATCCTAAAGCCCGGCATCTATGGCCATTAACTGTTAGTAGGTTGTAAGGTGGTGATGGTAGGGTTTTTTGTTGGTGGGGGTTTACACGTGAGTGTTTGTGTTTTTGGCAGAATTTCGAATGGGGCACCCGTAGGTT